>CM040238.1:283827146-283854755 GCA_022545495.1 Chrysanthemum lavandulifolium
TATTCCATTCTTCACGGATGGCGTGGTTGCTCTTTCCCTTTCTTTTCGGAATGAGGACACCATCTTCGACCCGATATTATCCTTTATAGTTTCTACTATTAAAAATACGGTTGTATCTCGTCGGAGTGGAACTTTCGATGTTCATATGTTTATTAACACCGTGAATAAAAGTCCGATCGAGATTGGTTTTCCACGCTACTTTCCCCATGAACCAATGACGCGGGATCGAGGTCAAGCTAGCGACTCGATAATCAAAAACAAGAGCACACCACACGGGTTTTCACCCGTGAGTATCACCTCAGCGCGGGGTTGCTTCATTCAGATATAAGTACTCTAAAAAAATGCGTATATATCAAAATTTCAAATAATGGCCGTAGTATTTCCATTTTACGTTCTATGTTTCGTATAACTGGTTGCAGATTTGAATATTGAGGGCAATATTCATTTCTAGGTGGGGAATTCTCACTTAATTTTATCATGTAATTATACCACCCAATTTCCTGCTTTTGGCCAAATTTTTTTTGGAGCAAGTGTTTTCACTTACTCAAGAATGGTAATCATCCGCCATGTCTAACCCACATAAGGATTGGCTAATCCAGAGCAAACGGCTCTTGGTAAAGATATCTCAAACCGCTTATGGCTTGCAATTTGTCTAAAATTGTATGGTGTTCAACTCACCATATCTTTAATTAGTGAAAAGTTGGCTAGCCCCAAGTTTATGGCTTGTGGTAAAGGCGCTTGGAAAGCCATAATTGGTAATCGACTCACCAAAGATATTTTATCTAAGAGTTGGCTAGTCCGTAGCAAACGACCGTAAAGACAAATCAAACCGCTGAAAGTGGTGATTTGCTTCAAAATCATTTTGTTATCATTGTACTAAAGTTCTTACTTGAATCGAAACAATTGGCTACCCGTAGTAATGGCTTTTGGTAAAGAGATGAAATCCATTAAGTTCTCTTAAAAGATTGCAGTGACTACCAATATCTTAGTGTGGGGATGACGAGTGTCAATACTCATCATTTTCAGATCATTTAAACCGCAAAAACATCCGAAACACCTGTAAATGCATCAAATGATAAAAATATCACAAATAAGTGTTTTATGTGTTTCAAATGCAAAATTCCAAAATCGTGTGAAAACATATCAAGTTTGCATAATTGGCGCTTTAGTCCCCAAGTTTCAAAAGTTGTCAAATCTAGTCCCCTCGAATCCAAATATATGGAGTTTTATCATTCAATGTCCCCAAATATTCTAAATTGTCAAAATGGTCCTTGAATGAATCTTTGGGCAAATGGCGAAAAGCGTCCCTCAACTTTACAAAAGTGTCAAAATTGGTCCTTGGATATTTAAAATTGAAAATATTCAAATGTGGTCCTTGTACTATTAAAGATTGGCAAATTTGGTCCTTTGACAAGTTTGGAAAAGTTGCAATTTCAAAATTCTCAACTTGGCATAAATTATATGAATGGTCATCATTAATAACAAAACCAAACTCACCCTTTGTATTTTTGATCCTCACCAAAACAAAAGAACCCCGTCATAAACCTTGAACCCTCCCCCATTTTGAACCCCACTTATTAATATCCAACGGTCAAATAAAGTCAACGCGCCAAAATACCGATGTGATCGCTCATCGTCCTCTCCTAACTCGCAAACCAAAACCGTGAGCCGGTTTTCCACCTTTCACCTTTCCACCTCACCTCTACACTGTCTAACCACCCCCTTCCACCTCCACATCCACCAAATTACATTAAATGCAAAAACCTGCTCAAAGAATTTTTTGGCGCCAAAAATTCCACATGGACGAACTTGATGAATTAGAAAGATCCAATGGCTGGATTGAAGTGGGAAAGTCTCAGAGGTCGACAAAGAACCTAAAAGATCATTATAAAAGGGAAAAGAAGCAATGTGGATAAGTATCTAGTGTAATTTTTAATTTCCTATGTCGTTTTAGTTAATTTCACATTTCCAGTGTAATTTAAAGCCTTCAAGTACTTTTTTTTAAGTATTCTCAGTGTATTGTTAATCTTTTTCAATAAGCAATTTTCATTTTCAGTTCAATATTCAGTTTATGCAATTTCCCTTGTTCAAAATCTCAATATGTTCTAATGTTGTTCAGAGTTAATTTGGACTCATAAGCCCATATAAGCTCCTCTAAAGCTTATTAAAGCTTTTAGAAACCTTAAAATCGCTTTAGTATCAAAAAAAAAAAAATACCAAAAATACCAAATAAATTAGTGAAAATAAAAATCCATGAGAAGATGATCAAGAAGTTTGAGCGGTGGTTGATATTGATCGCTTGGTTTAGGCTTTCGAAGCTATAGAAGTGTAAATTGGCCTTGGTTCTCTGCTTTGTACTTGGATTCAATTTGTAAGCAATCTCTTTAAAAACCGCATTTCTTAGTATAAGTGGTTAATTCTTGTTAATTTTAGTTTAATCCTGTCTCAATATAGTTAATATAAGTTAATCTATAGCCTTCTTGGTTTGAAAATTTGTTTTAGTGTGTAAAGCTTCAAAACAGTTAAGATAAGGGTTGTTTGGATTTGCTTGTTTAACTGTTTTAGAGGGTGTTAGAGTCTTTGTTCTTGTTTGATACATGTTACATTAGGTCTTAATAACTCATAGAAACAATAAAATCCAGTCTTTAGTTGCTAAATAGTCAAAATCACCTTTAATCTCAATCTATTTGTTCACTGTTAGGATTTAGAAATTAAAAATCATCATAGTTGTTTAGAACTTGTTAACATAGCTTAATTTCATCTTTTCTTAACTTAATATATCATAATCAGTTAGTAGGATTGATTTAAAGTTCATTTAAGTCAACTTTTTAGTATCATTTAAAAAGTCAAAATTTCAGTTTGGTCGTTTTTGAATAAAATAGATTATTTTCTATAGGACTTAATATTTAGCTTTCAAGATTTGAGCTTTTGGAATATTAAAATAGAACTGCTCATCTTTATCCTAGTATTTTTAATAATTTGTAGTTAGCTTTTTAAACTGCTTAATTTCTAGCTTCTTTTAAAGCCCTTTTTCAAAAAATGCCCTGTGCCAGAGGAGTTGTTGTACCTGCTTGATTTCACAAGCTCACACAGAGCTTATTAGTAAACTTTAGCTTGTGTACCTTGACTTTTTGGAAATCTAACCTAGCCATCTCAAAGTTCCAATCTTAGTTTTTCACTTTGTAGCTTATTTACTAGGGCTGCAATTAGCTTGTACTTTGTCCCATTTCTGTGAAAACAAGATAACCAAACAGACTCAAGCCATTTTCATAAGCTCACAGAGCTTAATAAGGGTCAAACTTTGTATACTTTGGCTTTTAGAAAGCTCACCAACCAATTTTGATACTTCAGCTTTAATTTTGAGCTTTTAGCTTATTTTATGTTTAATTTGCTTGGGAAAGCGATCCGGACTGTTTGGTACAAAGGGTATTTTGAATCGCTATTTGCTTATTACAAATTATCAATATGGTTCTTTGTGTCTTTTAGCTTAATATTAGTAGCTTTAGCTTGTTTGTAGCTTATTTCACCTTTGGTTCCATCTTGTAAGCTTATTTGAGCTTGAAAAGTCCAAAATAAGCTTATAAACTAACTGTTGAGCTAATAAGCTCATTTTCTGCTTATTTTTAAGTTTCAAAATTTTTGTTTTTATTAAAGTTGTTTATTTTCATTAGTTAAGTAGGTTTAAAAAAGAAAAATCACAAAAACATCATTTTAAAAATAGTGATAGCGTTTATTTAATAGAAATTAGCTTTTTAATTTTTCTTTTCAACTTATTATTAAGCAAATTCTGTTTTTATAATTTTCTTAGTTTTCTGTCATCATAGGATATTTTTAGAAAACGTTTCATAATTTTCTTAGCTTGTTTAGTATTTATTAGAATTTAAAATAGTTAAAAGTATTAAATAATTAATAATAAATAAATAAAAAACATAAAAAATATCTTTTCAATTTTAAAATTAGTTTCTAATATTTTAGATTTTTCTAAGTTAAAATTTCATTTTTCCAGGTTAATTTTATATTTTCTTGTATTTAAGTGTATTTTAAATAGCTAATAAATAGTAATTAATTAATAATAAATAGATAAAAAGTGTAAAAAATATATTTTCAGTTTTAAAATAAGTTTTATAATATTTTAGATTTTTCTAAGTCATAATTTCACTTTTCTAGCTTAATTTCATCTTTTATTATATTTTAGAGTATTATTAAATAGTTTAAAATAGTTTTTAATTAATAATAATTAAATATATAGTTATAAAAATAATTTTAATTTTCTAATAATTTTTTTTATTATTAGGATTGTAAAAATATCATTTTCATATTTGTAGGCCTTTTATTTCTTAAAACTCACGCTTTATTTTGTACGTTACGTAGTTTATTAAACGACGATTTACGTTTGTCTTATTGATTGTTGTGCTTTATAATTCGTATCCAAATACAATTCCAATCAATTAGTAGTGTAATTATCCAGCAAAATCTTTACTGATCACTATCCTTAGTGATTATTCGACATCTGAAAGTTTTTAAACACCATTAATCCTCCGTGGGACTTAACGACCCGGGGAAACACTATATTCCTCTGATCTTAATTGTATTGGTTTTAGACTGTTTGAATTTTATTACGGTTGACCATTCACAAGTGGTTGACTTGTGTAATAAACTTGACGGTTCTGGACTCAATCAGATATCATAGTAGAATGTAGACAGATTTTACCCCAAACCTCAGGATAAACCCGGGAATAGAGAGACCCACATATACATTAAAAACAATACACAAACAAATTAACGCTGCTATACAACGTCGCCGCCAGGCTAAGCAACGGGTCAAACCCGACCCAAAAACCGAATAAGGGTAAAACGTAAACCGAGAATTGATCCGAGTAAAAGCCATCGAAACCAAACCAAATCGAACAAGGTCGGGTCGGTTTAGCTAGTTCGACCCGAATAATTGTGTTTTGACCCGAACCGAAATAATTATACAAAACTGAAACCAAACCGAATAAGGTCGATTTGGTTCCGTTCAACCCATTTTCAGTCGGTTTATCAGTTTAGGTAGGTTTTCGGATAATTTTGCTCAGCTCTAATTACCGCTATGCATGGATAATTATCTAGTTTCGTTAAAATATATTTAATCCTTTCATGGACCCAACTTTTCTTATTTCTTTAATAAATAAGTTTTAAATATCTTCTACCTTAGACTTGATTTTTTCTTTAACAAATACATGGACTTGTTTGCTCTCCATCAATAAAATAAGAAAAGGTCATAAACTTGCATTAACAATCTAGTTTTATAATCTCAGTGTATTATATTATCTACTAGGGCCTTAATACCTACTTTTTTTTATCTTGAACATGACTCACAAAGCAATACAATTCATGAATGTTAGAATTTTATTTTCATTCAACTATCTCAAAATAACACATTTATCTGTAAAACTTTGAATTGTGTTTCTCTCGTGTTTCATTTGAACATAAAAAGTTATGTTAAGGTTTATGTGAATGAAAAGAAAAACATAAATTAATCATTGTAGGACCTTTATTTTATAACCTAATTATTATGAAGAAAAAACTAACATAACCTTTCATGTTTAAATGAAACATGAAAGTATTTCAATCCTAGTTATTACTAGTACACTAATGGTTAAAAGTAAGAGAAATGACAAAGAGACCTAAATTTATGCCTAATTTTAAGTCTAAAACCAAATGATATCATCTTAATAACTGTAGATATGGACTCACTTATTTTACAGCCATTAAAACTTAATTTTAAGCCTAAAATTTGGCCTAAGTTAGGCCCCAATCATTTCTCTAAGGGAAGTGATTTGTACACAATTTTTTTTTGCCATCTACCACTAAATTACACCAGTGATGCACACAGTACAACACTGCTATGCATGATTTAGTGATGGATGAAAAAAATAAATGGTGTACAAATCAACTCCCATTCTCTAAAAGTAAAGTTATCACACAACCAAAATCCATGTTTTTTTTTTTTTTTTTTTTTTTTTGGGGTAAAGGGGACATTTCCTCGGTAAAATATAAAATCCATGTGTTTTGTGGTTTGATTAAACAGAAAACGTTTATGTTTCCTAGAGTAAGTAAATGTTTGACTTGTACTTCGCGTCATTGTCCACTTGTATATAGAAAATACGTTATAAACAAATATTCAACGGTAACAAGTTATTCCAAAACCGATAAAGCCTAGATTTACCATCTAATTAGCATTAACAACTTGTGTGTCATTTTAATATTAGTAAATCAAGTATATCAATATTATATTATGAAAATAACAAGGTCGGCATCAAAGATCCATCCAAAAATTGACTATGAAATATGACCTGAACCTGGTCGACAATCTCCACGTCACATGTGTAACGAAGTTTCACTATCGATCATCAATTCATAATCTCATCCTCACACATTTCGTAATCGAAAGCTAGAGCGTAAAGCGACATCGAAATCGATGTCATCCGTTTCATGTCGATACGATATTTAGAATAACATCGAATCACATTTTACTTGTTTTCGTATCGTGTCTACGAAATACATGTGTGCATTTAAATTTAATTATATATATGTAACATACATAATTACATGAAGAGAAAATTTTCAAAGTAGCTCAGTGGTTCAATGATTTTTTTTTTCTGGACTAGAAAAAAAAAACATTAAATAGCTCATGAAGACTTGGCAATTAGACAACCACTAGCATGACATAAGGGGTGAGCATCGGGTCAAACCCGACCCAAACCGAAAAAAAGACCTGAACCGAAAACCAAAAAAGGAAAAAACTCAAACCGAGAACCGAACCGAAAAATATATATCAAAATCGAAACCAAACCGAATAACTCGGTTCGGGTCGGTTTTCGGGTTTTCGATTTTCGGGTTCGGGTCGGTTTTCGGGTTTCAATCAAGTATTTATATAAGAGCAAACTATTGGGCCAATGGACTACTTTAAGAATTAGCTCTTATATAAATACTTGATTGAAGTTGTTTAAGGCCAAATTTGTTAGTAAATAAAAAAGGAAGGAGTAACATATGACCTTTGACCTCAAGAAAGGGTGAAAGAAAAGGCAGTGAGAACCTTTTTGCCCCTTTAAGGAAAGAAAAGTGAAGCCTTTCAAGCAACAAGGTTAAAATTTATACATCTTTTAAGGAATTCAATTGCATGACCAAGCATCCATTGTGACTGGATTCTTTTAAAGTTGTTCATTATTAGTTGACTTGCAAAACTAGTTACTATGGTTGAATAAGGAGAAATGTTATAGCTTTTTACTTAGCCACTTACTTATCTTTTTGTCAATTATTTATCAATTTTATTAAATGGTTTGCTTTTTTATACACTGTTAGACGAATTAAAAAACAGACTCTTTAATAAAGGGTTCAGTTATTAAGCACTCGCTTTTTTGAGACCCACCTTTTTTTTTTTTTTTTTTTTTTTATTTTATAATTTTTTATATCAAAAGCCTATAAACCGAAAACGCGAATCAGAATATAAAGTTTAATAATGCCCAAACGCTTAAACCGCTGAATACGAATAAACCCACAAAAACGCACAGACTTGAAAATGTGACAAAGAGAATATTCCCAGGAGACAAGGTGGCGGTATGGGGAGGGAGAGATTAAATAGAGGACCCTTAATAAAATTGATAGATGATTGACAACTAAATGGTAACATTTCTCCTTATTCCATATTAATAACCTCAATCATTATGTATGTAAGTCAAAGGATAAATAAGAAAATTTGTACAAGGATATATCATTTCTTTGAAATAAGACAAAATATATCACACATAATTATTTGTTCTCTTAGGATGTGTTTGGTGTAATGGGATTAGTACTAAAATTTGAGATGAGACTCATTAGACTAGTTGGCAAGGGCAAGGTGAATGCCAAGTGAGTGTGCTACTCACTCGTGAGTCTCATGCCATCCCAAACAACTCACATGTGAGTCACTCAACCCAATGCATATTAAGGTGAGTGATTCACCTTATTGATAAACGTGCCCTTCTTCTAAAATACTCCCTCCATCTCAAAATTATTGTCACTAGACAAGATTCACACAATTTAATAAAAGTGTACTCTTTAATTTTCAACCATTCAAAGGAATATTCTCCACTAAATTCTCTTTCTTTACTATAAAAGGAAGTTGAACAATAATTTTGAGACATCCAAAGGAAATGTGGACAATTATATTGAGACGGAGGATCTACTCTCCGTCTCAAAATTATCATGAGAGAGAATTACAACGTTTAATAAAATGCCACTATAAACCTCAACCACCAAAGAGAATATTCCCTAATATATTTCTAGCTTTTTACTAAAATAGAAAGTGACAATTTTTTCGAGACATCCCAAACTAAATATGACAATTATCGAGACGGAGGAGTACTTCATTTGATACCGGTTTGTATAAAATAAATTACATGGTGGTGAAGGTGATCATTCACACAGGTGAGTGGAAGTAAGTGGAAGAGAGTGAGAGAAATATACTGACGCAGAAGCGACCGAATGATTGTTTTGACTTCCAAATTTAAACGTTCTGGATTATAGGGTGAGTCGAATAGCCACCCAAAGTCAAATATTTCGCATCTTCGAATCTTGGCATACATGTTAGAGGTTAGCAAATGTATTTATAAATTATTTGACAATGAAACGTGTCATTCGATATACCTCTTTTTTTGTTATTTTTAAGTTAATTGTTTCTTTCTTTTTTAAACATCGTCATCATAAATATTTTTGTGGGCCGACTTGTTTATATCTAACCTGTATTTTTGGTTTATAGTAAAGAGTAATGATCAAATAAGAAATAAAAGTAGCATTTAACGATGAGAAATAACCACAATACAGATTTATACGAGATCATAAAAAGAGATGCGTATCTCATGAAATTCTTCTTATTCATTTGAAATGTGTGACTGAAAATATTTCACATTATTTTTTTTTCTTCTTCTTAGTGGATCAATTCTCTTAGGGGATGTTTGGTATGATGTAATGGAAAGCCAAGAAAGAGAACGAGAAAGATTTCTTTAGTTTGGTACTACAAAGAATAGGAATGAGGAATTAAAATAGGATTCTTTGGAAACCAAATTCATTCTTTAAAAAAGAGAAGAATGGTGAGAATCACCAAAATTAAACAAAACCATCCACCGTTCCACTCAACTTGAGAATCAAATTCTCTCTAATTTCATGTTCATCATCAAAAAACTTCATTTTGAATTCTTTCAGACTATCTTCATGCACCTAACTTGTGTTTCAATTCAACAAATTTAATCATATATTTAACTATTTTGATCTTCGATTTTCAGATAAAATTTTAAATTCTTTTGTTGTCATATATTGTTGTTTCGCTCTTGCATGCCGTTGATGATTGTGATGAAGATAAGGACATGATAACATGGAATTGAACAAAATTACATATATAATAAATAAATCAAAATATTGTAGTGTTATTGTACTATTCTCTAATTTATTTTTTACTTATTTCAAAGTTAGGAATTAATTTATGTCATATTTTCTTACCTTCATTCTTTGTTTATATCAAACACCGAATACATGTTCTTTCTTTGGACCATTCTCAGATGTGTTTTCATTCTTTGTCATTCGGTCAAACCCAAATCTTAAAATCATTCATGTAAGCCAACATTGATCTTCTAATATATGGATGAGAGTGTTACAAAATCTCTCACTTAAATAACGTTTTACTACGCGCAAATTAAATGTTTCTGTAACATACTACAGTAATAAGCAACATACATCGATCTTCTTCTAATATATGGTTGACAATGTAAATAACATTTTAACACGTATATTTTGTTAAGTGAAGTACAATAAAATATCAAATTTTGATTCAATCCACATGTTATTGATCTATTTCACTTAATTCTAACATGAGAATGACACGCCACATACTTTTGGGCAATTCTATCATATTCACTTGATTTATTTTAGAGCCTGCGTATCAGAACACGTGATATAAAAAAAGTTTCGTCACATTAGCATAACATCAGTTCAACACAAAAAAATCACCCCTTATTATAATACCACATCAATAACACTTTTTGAATTCCAGTTAAAAAAATAAAAATAAAATACAAATTACGCTAACTTGGGCATAACTTGCATTTCCTCCCAAGTTACCACAATAGCTTGAGTTATAACGCCGCCATAACACAACCCAGGTTGGTATGGTAATGCGACTTCAACATCATCCACATCAGTCCAACGCGCGTTATTATGTTATTATAACATGTGCTCTTAGATCAAGGAAAAAATTAGGCATTACAAAATTAAGTGCAAAACAGAAATTGAAAAAAGTTCATAGGTGATATATGTAAGTTAGTACTTATTGGGTGACTTTTGTAACTCCCATTCAATCATATTGTTTTTGGGGCACACCATGACCAACTTTTTTCATGCCAAAAAGTAGATCACAAGTATTATCTTATCTTTAATAGATTACATATTTTTTTATTACTTGTCATAATGTGTTCATAGAATATATATAGTCACTTTACATGGGTGATTCGGTGCCACATACTTTCTTGTGCCACACTTTGTGCATTTTCACGTGTTATATACAAATACAATGAATATGTAGATTTTTTATTAAATACAAGGAATTTTCTAGGTAATAAAAACATATGTATAAAGAAATTGCAATAAGTAAAATACAGGGGTTGATTGTTGGAATCTTTAAAAAAAGTAAAATATAAATTTATGGAAAGTCTATATTGTAACATTAACTTATTAAATACATGACTTTATGTATCATGACTTTCTATATATTGTGTTAATTACCATTTATTATACATGTTGTACTATAAAGACCTTATAAATAGTTATCAAAATCTCATTGTTTACACGTTTTATTACTTATCGAATTCACATTATAAAGTCAAGTAGGATGTGTTTAGTGAATACCGTTTAGGATATTTAGAAGCGGTGAACATTAAGTCACATGATTTTAACGCCGTGTCGATTTGAAGAATAAATAGTTTTGTCTAATTTTTTGGAGTGCTTTTTTTAAGGGATAATAACTTTAAAAATCATCATACTTGTTCAAAAATATTCTTTTGGTATCGATTTTTTTTCTTCTTCTTATACTGCAGACTAAACTTTCAAATTCGGACTTTTTGAGTGACTAATCGTTCAAATTGATCTTTTAATCTTTTATGATATTTTCTTCTCCAATTTGTGACAATTTAGCCAAGAAAACGTCACAAAGACTCAAATAATCCAAATCGAAAGTTGAAGACTCATATAAGCCAAAAAAATTTGTTCAATACCTAGAAGATTATTTTTAAACAAATATGATACTTTTTAAAATTATTATTCTTTTAAATCAGAATCCTCGTATAAAAGAATATTTAAGCGTTAAATATTTATAAACTGTTTTAAATGATTATACTTATAATTACGTTATCAAACGTTTTTATAAATAAAACATTCATCGATCATTATTATCATGAACGACATCGCTACTTTTACCAAATACAACATGACTTTTTTCTAAGATAAATTAACAAACACAACTATACTTGTCGATCATCTAAAGCTCATATGCAACCAAATGACACGCCAAAGAAAAAACAAGTCTTTTATGCAATATTTAATTGACGCAAAATATCACGAACTAGTCATATGGCATATTATTTTATAGTTTCTTGAGTCCTTGTGTTGCATATAGAAGAGAATAAAATAAAATAAGTATTGCCAAAACACCAACTTCCTTAATTTATTAGTTAATTACAAACCTAAAAATCATAAATAAATAAATCTATACAATAAAATACATTTACCTACAACATAAAAAGTTAATAAATGAGTAATAGTGTATGACTAAAACACATTTATCTATAAAAAAAAACAACACAATTTATTAAATAATTTAAACCATTAAAATTTTTCACTCGTACTTAATTGCAAGGACCGAACAGTTCCTTTCAAAGACCAAACGTGCGTTGCCTTACCTGGATATTGCGGGATGTTGTCCCATATGTGAGCATGCCATGTAGCAGCTATACTAGACATAGTTCGGCTCATTTAGTTTTAGGTAACTCATTTATTACGCATTTACTCTCACATTTATTATCTAACCAAAACGAGTTTGATTACTTATTCTCACGCTGAAGTTTAGTATTTGTATTAAATCCAAAGCGAGTTTAACGCGTTTTTTTTTTCTTCCATTGTGTCAGTTGCATTAAGGACGTCATTCGCCACGTTTGAATAAATCTACACATCTCGAACACGGGAGCATTTTGTTGCTTCTGTGGTCACGAATTCCGACAATCATAATACAAATAACGTGTAGCTCGATCGCCCTCTCATACGACAAAACAATGCATACAAGTCGATCATCTAAAACTCATATGCTCCATGTGTGTAACCACGTAACACGCCTAAAACAATCTCTTATGTTCATACTATATTAAGAAATGAAATAACAAATTATAAATTAACCATCTAGTCTCTTAGAGTGCTCGACGTGGACTAGTTGCCCATCCGCCATTGACCCAACAACGGCCAAATGGCGTGTTGTGCTGCACCATGCAACTAGCCATCAGTCTGCCATTAGCATATATTTGGTGAACATCAAGGTCAGATATTTTGGTGGGGTGATTAGAAACCTATAAAGTATTATTGGTTTTTTCGTTGAAAAAATGTTTTAGTTAATGGGAAAGGGATGAGATGATGCTGAGATGACAAACGAATAACGTGTTATTAGTATCTCCTGCAACACTCCATGCAATATTAAATCAATCATGGCCAATTTGTTTTGTCCACATATAGAAAAATAAAATAAAGAGTTAATTGCATTTTGGTCCATGTGGTTTAGTCCAAGTAGGGTTTGTCTGGCTTTGGCCAAATGATAGTCCCATTTAAAGTTTGGATTGAATTTTGTCCCTGATAAAGTTAAATGACTAAAATAACCATTGTCTTTTAAAAAGACAAGGGTAATTTGGTCATTTTGGACAAAAATGACCCAAACTTCAAATGACTAAAATAACCACTGACCAAACTCTGATTGAACAAACCACAAGACCAAAATGTAATTGTATCTATATTAAAAAGCGTCATGGTTGCTTCACAAACACAAAGATTAAACGCTAAGCTTCAAACTACAAAAACAATTCACGAGGCTCAATCAAGAAATAAGTTCTACATCATTAAGCTATCTATACAAGCTAAAAATAGTCCTCAGCTTAAGTCGACGTACAGCAAAGTCCTAACTATAGCAACTCCGCAAAATTAGTCCCAGGTTTAAGTGTCATACTATCTTCGTTCAATCTCATTGAAGCATGGTTTACTACTCGTTAACTCTAAACCATTGCAAAACACCAACTTGTTAAATTAAATAAATACAGTAAATGAATTAAAACCCTGAAAACCATAAATGAATAAATAGTAGGTACTCTCCGTATTATTAAAGAGGAGGAGGGGGGTTTTAAGACAAGTAAAATAATAATACAGCAAGTCCTCCTTTCTTTGTGATGGCCGCCTGAAAAAAAATAAAAACAACACTTCGTCCACTTTCTTCCTTCTTCTCCATCCTCACTTTATTTTATAGACTTTTTATATAAAATATAAAAAACACACACACAAACACCTTTTAGTGCGTGTGTGTGATCTTGTATGTGGTGGTATAAACCCTAACTTTATTTCACTTATCAATCAGTGGACACCTTTATATAAAAAACACCTTTTAGTGTGTGTGTGTGTGTGGGATCTTGTATTTATTACGCCGGACACGTCATCAATCAATCTCCGGTACTTTTTTCTGTTTACTGATCTGTTGTTATATCTAACTGATGTTAATAGTTTCTGTTACTTTATGTCATTTATTTGTTTTTTAGTTTAGTTATAATTAATTAAGTATATATATATTTATATGTGTGGTTGGTAGGTAGTTATATTAGAGGAATAATAATTGTAGGTAAAAATCAAATTTGGGGTTATGTGAGTAATTATTAAGCACCAGACAATCAATTGATATTGACTTTTGTTACGTAAGTCTGTTAGAGGAATGTTAGTTGTTGGCAGATAGGTTGTTACCATTAAGTGAACTGAAGGAATGTGTGCGCGTGAGCAAACGACCTGACGACCAAGACCGGACCGGACCAACCACATTCGGTCCGGTCCTCTGTCTAGGCTTTTGGGCTAATTCGGTCCTCGGTCCGGTCGGTACGGAACAAAACGACTATTTTAGCCTTGTTGGACCGGACCGGACCGACCACATTCGGTCCGGTCCTCGGTCTTAGCTTTTTGGCTAATTCGGTCCTCGGTCCTGTTGGTCCGGTCCGGGACCGATGCTCACCCCTAGCGTGAGTGACTTGAGGAAGAAATTTGTATGATGACGCTTAGGCATACCTTGTTTGTTTGTTGCTCTTTTTATCCATCCAATGTAGTTGAAGAAACATATGCTCAAATTTTGTTTAAGCTTATATGTGGCTTATGATGAGCTTATTTGTTTTTCGCCTTATATTTCATAAGCCCTAATTTTCCGGCTTATTTCGAGACTTGTGGGCTTATTATATATGAGTTTATCATGATAAGCCCACAAGTCTCGAAATAAGCCGGAAAATTAGGGCTTATGAAATATAAGCCGAAATCAAATAAGCTCATAAGCCCACGTATAAGCTTAAACAAACACCCCCACCAGATAATTGAAACCGTGAAAGTCTCCTAGTAAAGACAGAACAACATTAGATAAAGGAATACCTTAGTGATCTTCATGTGCTAGTAGGGGGTGTTTGTTTAAGCTTATATGTGTGCTTATGAGCTTATTTGATTATAAGCTTCAATTTTTTGCCTTATTTTGAGACTTATTATGGGCTTATATAAAAGTTTATCATATCATAATAAACTCGTATAAGCCCACAAGTCTCAAAATAAGCCAGAAAATTGAAGCTTATAATCAAATAAGCTCATAAGCGCACATATAAGCTTAAACAAACACCTCCTAGAACTCTAATCGTATACTGTTGCTAGAAAATGAACTTTCTTTTTTTATAACGTGTTGTTTGTATTTTGCATATTCACCCGCCCTTCGTTGCGTTCAATGTTTGCAACAAATCATGATGATTGTTTTCTCTTTGCATGTACATTGATATTCCAGCATCCTTGGTGGTCGTTTATTGGACATAAGGAATTGCAGTCATGGAAAAAGGGAATTTGGCTCACGAAGAGCCGAGTAGCTTAGGTTGGGGCGCTTCGTTCTTTGTGCATACAGCGGAAGACGTTTCTGCTGCTGCTGTTACCCCACCTTCTCCTTCAGCACGACCATCGGTAGTATTTTCGTCAAAAGGGGATACTGGTAGCCCTCTTCAAAAGCTTCAGAGTCAAGTTTTCCGAGTATTGAAAGGCTTATCCCCTCCTCCCGAAGAGAAAAACCGAAATTACAACCCGGAAGTATTAACTAGCCAAAAACGTCAATGGGCAAGCTTCCAACTGCAGGCCCTGGTATTACTTTGATTCTAAATTTCTCACTGTCTTCGTTGTGCGTTTTTTAATTTAACCCTTATAACTTTATTTATATTTCAGCATCAAAGGATACTAAAAGAACCATCGAGGCTCTTTGAGAGCATGGTAGTGGTTGGATTGCATCCAGGTTGTGATATTCAGGCACTAAAACGGCAGTATTTTGGTAGAAGACCTGAAGGTTCAGGGAGGCTGCGAAGTGCACTTAGTGGTCAGCATCAGTTCCGTGTAGAACCTAATCTCGAGCCTCAGGTGCTGCTAGAAGTAAAAGTTTACCTTGCATACAACTTTATGTGATATTCTTTCTGATAATTTGCGTGTGGTTTCAGGTTCTTTTTGTGTACCCTCCGGACAAACAGCTGCCTATGAGGTCTAAGGATCTTCTTTCGTTCTGCTTTCCTGGCGGAGTGGAGGTTGGGCTACAACTTTTCCTAAGTTACCTGAAATATGAGTCACGTTTTACGAATCTTATTTAATGTTATTTGGTTGCTTGCTCCGTGTAATTTAGGTTCACGCTATTGAGAGAACACCATCAATGAGTGAACTGAACGAGATCCTTCTTGGACAGGTATATGTTTCACCGAGGATCGTTTTTTCATAAATTGTTGCTACGTCATTTCTAACATGCTGGTACTTTTTCAGGAACACCTTAAACAAAATGATCAATCATTTGTATTCAGGTTGCAGGTAATCCATGGATTTCTTTTCAACTAATTCTCAATATACATTTACATATACGTATACTGTATATGTATGTATTGTATAATTTACGGGTTCTGATATTTAACTCTGTAGGGTGCAGATGATTCAATTCTGTATGGTTGCTGTGTTCTAGTTGATGAGTTAGTGCAACAACCGTCTAGGCTAATTTCTTTGACGGGAGATGGGGAAGCTTTTCCGACACCACTAAGCCGACATATTTTAACGACTCGGCGGTGCTACTGCATTCTCTCAAGGCTTCCATTTTTCGAACTGCATTTTGGCGTGTTGAACAGGTTTGTCGACATATTGTTATGTATCCTTTTTCTTCATGACCTGTTTTCGTAAATTATTAATTTTGTTTACAAATTCGTGTAGCATCTTCACTGAAGAAAGGTTGGAACGATTAACAAAAAGCATTAGCGATTTAGATATGGAATCGACATATGATGATGAAGTATTTATAGAGGATAGAGTGATTGACGTTTCAGCTGAAGCTGGAGCTCATGAAATGCTTAATGAAACAACAGAAAATGTCCAGTTAAGAAGTTCTGTCACTGAAAAGGCCACAGATGAACATCATTTCCTCAAGGTAGATTCTCTCTCGGTGGACCAAGGTGACACTGATTGTGTTATACCAGTTCGTCCTGAAATGGAAATAGAGATGGATTCATCTAAGAAAGAGTGTGTAGCTGCCGAGTCCGTCGTTGATATTTGTGATAGTCATGTTGATTACAATGTTTCAAACAAACAACCTAGTCAAAAACACATCCCGAATGCAATTTTGCCGCTTCTTCGTTATCAACAATATGATAGCTCTGACTCTTCCTCAAGGTAAGCTGTTATATTTTGGGCATCTGTGACATTTGATGTTATAATTAATGGGTAAGGATCCAGTGAGAAGAAAACTTAAAATGAGAAGAATGAGAAATAACTATAATCACATATTTAAGATGCATCGACTTGAATTAGATGCATCTCTATTCATTTAGATGCATCAGAATTAGTTTCAAAAGTGATTTTGAAGTGAAAACGATGTGAATTAGTACTAGCAACAAATTTGACCCGCAGAGGACGAAAAATACATAGGATTTGTCTAACTTGATGAAATGCATCTAATATATGTATATGCATCTAATTTTTTGCTAGAAAATATATTATGATGCATCTAAAAGATTAAGGATGCATCTAATTCAAATTGATGCATCTCTAATGTGTAATTATATTTATTTCTCATCCTTCTTATTTTAAGAATTCTTCTCAATTGATCCTTAGTCTATAATTATATGCAATTTATATTCACTCGTAATATGCCATAATACACCCTCTTGAATGTTCTGATGTGCTCTATCATATAATCACGTTGGATTGTTACTGTTTCATGCGTGTTGAAAGAAATATTGCTCGACTCATGTCGAAGTAATTTCTAAACCCTCAGAATAATATTATCCATTTGCTGTCATTTTTAAGGATCTTTTTGGTGAGATTTTCATGTAGATGTTAAACTGTTTTGTCTGTCCCTTGTTAGGCATGTTTAATTGGTGATGTGAATTGCTTGATACAGTTTTCAGGGTTCACCTAGTGAAGATAGGAACTTTAGGAGCGACGTTGATTCAGCAGATACGGAAGAGACATCTTTCTCTGGTCAAGAAGATAACGAGCAAAACGATATTCTCGATTGGGCTAAGGTTTTCTTTTCTACATGACATTGTTCTTTAAACTTTGTTTTTGACCTCGCAAGTTGATAAAATTCCCATTTCTCACACCCTTATATATTTCTCTTGTTGCAGACGAATAACCATGGATCCTTGCAGATTATATGCGAATATAATCGTTTATGTGTTCCCGCTAGAGGTTCGACAATTAAGTTCCACCCTTTGGAGCACCTGCATCCTTTGGAATTTCATAGACCAGATGAAACAGTTTTACATATGGCGGGTTCAACAGTTGATTTGATGTCATGCAGCACAAGTTTTGAAATTGCAGAGGTAGGTTTCTATATTTGTGGCAGTAGATAAAGCATGGTTGATTGATTTCCACTTTTTGCCTCAAGGGTTTACGAGATCATGCTTTTGTTACTGTAGGCTCACAGGGTACTTGCTGTGGAGGAGGAGGCGACTGCTTTATCAGTCTGGGCAGTTTCATGCTTATGTGGCTCCTTGCGTCTTGATCATGTAATTGTTCTTCTATATAACATTTATTGTCTAAGTTTTCCGTTTGCAATTTGGTGTGCTGTATCATGTGTTCTACGATAAATAATATCCATTTGCGGTTCACTAGTTCTCACTTACCTGCTCTGTTCGGGGATTGTTAGAAGTTAGAACCTCATCATGGAAATGTGTGGATGCAATCTTCTAAAATTAGATAATCAGTTGATTGAAGCTAGGGATAACTAGGTGTTTTGATGTGCCTTTAAACTGTATGGCAATGCCTCCCAACTAAGCTTTTGTTGATGCCTCATGTCCAACTAAGATCTTAATGACTTTGAGTTTAATAGAAGATAATGCTGCGAAAATAAGCATGATTACGCTATGCTTTATCTTCTTTAGTTAATTTTTATTTCTCTCTAATTTTGATAGGTTTAGTAGGCAGTTGAACCTTAAAAGTTAAGTTTATATTCATTGTCTTCCACAGGTCTTGACAATATTTGCTAGTGCTCTACTGGAGAAGCAGATCGTGTTTGTGTGCTCTAATCTGGTTCGTATAAATTTGTTATTGCAAATTACTTCATTTTTAGGCTGTTTGTTTGGTAACTTGTTTCAGTCACACAACAGCTGTTGCTGATGTGTCACGTTTACTTTTTAATCCAAAAAATAAAAATAAAAAATCTTTATCAGTTATGGTGGATCTGGTACAAAGATAGCAGTGTGTAGTTGTAGTTTTACTTATTATTGAAGTCCTATCTTTGCATCTCAGGGGATATTATCTGCGTCGGTGTTGTCGATTATCTCTCTAATTCGTCCCTACCAGTGGCAGAGCTTTTTTATGCCGGTATTACGCATAAGAATCTTTTAATTTATTAGGCACATCTGCTATAAAATATAGCAGTGCTCACTGAAATAAGTGATGTACTGATGTTGTATTAATTTTGCTTCAGGTGTTGCCAAACGACATGCTGGACTTTCTGGATGCACCTGTTCCTTTTATAGTGAGTTTTTTATCTTTCCATTTCCGCTTACTACTAAAAACTTGCATATAAAAAGGCAGTAGGCCTAGGCCGTAACAAGATGTGTGGATGGGGGATATATAGTTCTTTCTCAAGTTCAAAGTGTTTATATAACCGGCTGATTGCCTTTTACCAGTTAAGGGTGGTTGATTGGGGGATAAATGGTATTAAAATGTAAAAATTTAAGTAGACTTCCAAAGTAACGAATTTGCCATGCCAAGTAGTTATGAGATAAGTGATAGTACATGAACAATGGATAGAAAAATCACATGGGTAGAGATGATAAAGATCCGTATAGTACTATAGTAGCTTGTAGCTCCAAAATATATTAGCAAGTTTATGAAGTGATTCAAATTATTTAGACCAGAGCATCGGGTCAAAAACCGGTGCAAACCAACTAAAACCGACCCGAAAACCGATTTTGTGGATGGACATCAACCGAGAACCGGAAGGAAGTGACTCAGTCGGTTTCGGTTTTGTGTCGGTCGGTTTAAACTGTTTGTGTGTTTTCTCGGTTTTGGCTCGAACCAAAGACCCGAACCGAAACGAAAACCATTAATGATATTAATCCGAAAACCAAAATCGGCTAGGGTCGATTTCGGTTTGGTCTTTCGATTCGGTCGGTTTTGCTATGCCCTAGACCACAGCGTCATAGATTTTACTGTTTCTAGGATCTCCGTATTTTGTGACCTATGAATAATTTTAAGACCAATAAATATTCTTGGGCTTCATCAAGTTTCGCATATTATGTTCTCAGTTCTACTCTTGCACCCTCTTCTGTGATATATGTTTCTTTTTCTTCTACACTTAGCAATGTGTACTGCTTTACTGTTCCTTTAACCTTTGAATTTGTTGTCCAGGTTGGTGTGAAGAGCAAGACTGCTGAAGTACAATCCAAGTCAGGAAATGTAATTCTTGTCGATACAAACAAGAACCAGGTGCATATTCTTGTCGATGTTTTATTAGAGGCCTCAAAATGTTTGATATCTTGCATCTGTCTGATGTTTACTGTGGAATATATTTTTCTAATTTCTTATTTTCTCTGTTAATTAGGTCAAATCATTGTCAATACCACATTTCCCCCAATACAAAGAGTTATATGCAGCCTTGACTCCATATCATGCTCAGCTTGTGGGAGAAAGCTATTTAGGGAAAAGGAGACCAGTTTATGATTGCACAGATGTGCAGGTATATCGACATGTTATTTTTTGTTTGCCATTATTTCCATCCTGTTCAACTGTCGGAGCATGCATGACCCTTATCAACATGTTATGATATCTAGATAAAGTTTGACATGATTGTTATTGACCACAGGTAGAAGCTGCAAAGGGATTCCTCAGAGTATTACGATCTTACTTGGATTCACTTTGCTCAAACCTGCGGTCACACACAATTACAAATGTCCAGTCGAATGATGATAAGGTTTCTCTCTTTCCCGGATTTAGATTTCATTCCATGTCTTATGCATATGTTTTGAAGATGCTTTGTTACCATTGCTGTCCTAGTGGCCATATGTAGTCCATGTGTTTTGCATATTATTTAGTACTGCTTCCTATTGTCTAATCCAATAGCGCTCAGTGGCCATTTTTAGTCCATGTGTTTTGCATGTATTATTTAGTACTGCTTCCTATTGTCTAATCCATTAGCGCTCGCGGCTCGCCTTTATCATTGGAATGCACATCTATACATTATGGGCAAAAAGCCTTCGTGGAAGACTGTAAAAGAACCAACATTCATGCAACACTTGTCCCAGAAGCACAAAATCATTGTAGTTCCACTGAGTTGGCCCTACATCATAATTCGAAGAAATGTTATCTGCATTATAATTTTAAATAACTTGTAGTTTACTGTTGTGAACCAGTTATCTTAGTTTTGTGAACCGGTTATCTTATTTTTCAAAATAATGCCAAGTAATGTGTAGATCTAAATAACAAAACAAGCTTTTAGGCTTTTAGCAGTAAATTTTGACTAATGCTGTCAAGTATGTGGTTAATGAACTTAGCTTAACATCACATTTCTCACAATTAATCCAATGTTCTCGTTCTTTCAACCTCAGGTATCATTGCTTTTGAAGGAGAGTTTCATCGAGTCTTTTCCTAGTCGCGACCGGCCTTTTATGAAGGTACGCTGGCGAACTTTCTATCCTTTGCTATATCATCTGAATCTTGTAGAGAAATTAGCAAGTTTATGGGATGTTAAATCTCCAATAGAAAAAGCGTGTTGCTAAATTTGTTTTTCACGCTAAAAATGATATATTCATTTGTGTTCTTGTGAAACAGCTTTTTGTGGACACACAACTCTTCTCTGTACATACAGACCTGGTGTTATCTCTTTTCCAAAAGGATTAGCCGCTGTTCAAGCTTGACGTTGTAATGTATAGTTATAGGCAGTTCAGTGCGAGTTCTATGACTTGATAGCTGTCATGAGTTCAAGTAATATGTAAAATTGGTTTTACATTTGTTCAACATATGCATGTATGTCGCTCGCCTTGTCCCATATCAATTCACATGGCTATATGAAGCTATAACAATGTACTATTATTATGACGGCTTCTTTCATAAGCATCAAGAGCCTTGTATTGGTCTTCGGAACCATAAACCGGTTTGTACCCTGGACCCGAGAACTCATGTACATTATTGTAGTACTTTCATTTCTATGGCTTATCATTTCCATGCTTGACGGACTCGCTGGTCGAGTCATTCTTAGCCACTTTAAAGCAAGAAGTTTCAACAATCAACAAGATACAATGAGTATGTCTTTTGAAAAAGACAAACCAAAGCAATCCACAACTTTAATGGCATGAAATGCAAGATTGTATCACATTATTGTTTCTGGATTTTATCCTATTATTGCTTATGTAAAACTGATACCTCTGAAAAAGCAAGCCACTAGCTAAAGAGCAGTGAGCCCAGTAACCATTTTCATCTCAGTGATTTATTGCCTTTCCAGATTTTCTTTGACTGGTTGTTGAGTGGGTTAAATTAAATCTAGTCCTACATGTGAGAAAAAGAAGTTAGAAAACAGTAGTGGCTAGATGTAAACTTGCACTATACTTGGTCTGGTCGAAAAATTGTGGCCGCCTGGTCGGATTGTAACTATGGTTTCCAATATTTGGCTAACTCGGTTTATAATGCCGAGTCCATTATCAAGTGGTCACAACTAATCTTTAAGAGAATTGAGTTTGAATATGTTTGTTTTATAGATGCGAGTTCTAGTAATATGTTTCATTTAACCATCATACTAATACACGAGCTCAAACCAAGCAACGGTGGGCTGTTAGCCTCGTGCCATTCTACCAGCTCAAACCAAGCAAAGGCTCACGGTACCGGATGTGGTGCCAAACCTTCTTGGCTGGTAGGAGGTAGGCAACAGCCAGCGCCAATGACTTTTTTTGTTGTCGTATTTGTGTACTTAGTGGGGGAATGTGTGGACCTAACGGCACCACATTTTTTGGTTTCGATAATGGCACAAAATGTGGTGCCAAAGAATTTCTGGTGTCATTGCAGGTTTTGCTGACAGCTCTTTTTGCCAACGGCACCACTCCAACAGCGCCACCGTACCCGGAGCTCTAAACCCCTCCTCTTTGGCATATTGATAGGATTGAGAATGGGAATGGGATTGGGTATGGGAGGTAAGAAAAATTTGCAAGTACTTTAATAAGACAGTGGTAGTAGGGTAGTAGTTGTCAGAAGAGTGATGAATATGAATATTTACTTTTGGATGGAAATGCAAAATAATTGGACTTTGTGTAGCCTCTACTCTGCCACCTAGTAATACACTTTTGGAAGCTTTAAAAACAGGGAATTTATTGAATGAATGCACCTGAGCCTCAGCCTGAGCCTGCCCTGAAACTATCTGATTACATGTTCATATTTTTTAACTTGTTTATCACTGACTAATCCTACAAATCTTATTTATTAAGAGGTTTTGTCTGTTTCTTTAACTTTTTCACATGCCTTTAAATCCGTTGGCTTGTCTCCTATTTTAAGCAATTTTACATTTTACTATGAATATATCTAACCTATCAAAGCTGTTATAGATTTTCATGGGTGTCTCGGGACCTTCAAGACCCACCCTGGTTCCGTCACTGCTAACAAATATACATGAGATACAGAGTGAACACTAACAAGTTTAGCAAACAACTTGTTGTCCGTCAACATATTCTTTTTGCTCTTTCTTAGAGCGTTTAATAAATTTAGCCTTTCGAAAAAAGCAAAAAAAAAAAAATTTGAAAATTGTTTAAAAAAGCTTGCGTCGGAAATGTTTTAAGAATCACGTAAGTGATATCAATAGTTCTCTTCGTATGAACGGGTCAAATTCATCTTATGGAAGTAAAGATACCTCCAAACACCATATCTGTATTTTGTGTTAGAGACAGGTGAATATGTATTAACTAAATCAAGGGCCGATTAATGAGTGTTTTAACAATTACCAATAGGCGCATTCCTGATGAAACTTGAGCCTACAATTTATCATCTATACGATTATATTAGCACATTTGGTATCATTAGATAGATGTCTATTGGCATGTTTATCTTATGTGCCAGCATCTTGTTGGTGATACCAGAAGGATTAACTTTTTCACAAACAAATAAATCATTGTCATGTTAATTTAGACACAAGTTTAGTCATATTTTTAGGCATCTTAATCTCTTTCCTTTTGTTATAGACTATTTTTCATTTATTGCAAATGTAGAAGAAATGTTATGGCATAAAGTCATGAACTATGAAAGTATAGATGTAAAGAGGAAGCCTTATTTTGGGGTCATTCCTGACTGAAAAAGCAATGATTTTATGATGTTTTACAGAAGAGAAATTGAATGGTGGGTTGATTTTTGGTACAAAGAAATAATAGCAAAGGAAAGGGAGTGGGGGTAGTGAAAAGGGCATCTCATCATCCTATAGTGGCACACATAAATAGTGTTCATCATCTCATCATGTTACATATAGAATAAAGTGAAAAAAAAGAAAAGAAACTGAATTGGAAAATTATACTGTTTTTGGTTTCAAACTAGCTTGTAAATAGACCATGAAGCTTTTTTTATCTAAATAGATAGAGATATAAGGCCACGGGAAGCCCTCACTTTCTGGTATAGGATGACTAGCTGTCGTCCATTCTCACCACTTCCAATGGCAAGATTCTAGAATTTACTCCATTCTGAGAATTATTCCTATTTCCTGGGCTCCCAGTTTATATGTGTATGTAGTAGAGAAGATAAGGGATAAACCGCTGCAAGTTTGAAACAGAGAATGGGCGTGACGTTGATGTTGTTAGAAGATTAGGTTATTTACTCTAATCAACACTCTTTAACCTTAATGTAAGTTTTAATACAACAAATTAGACTAACTCTGTCTATACTATCAATTCAATATAAAATATTTATAAAGTACAAGATTAAACGATCTATTGGTCGGCCCGGCGCCTTCATGCAACAGTAAAAGACACGCTTTTTAACTAAATAGATTTAGATATAAGGCCGCGGGAAGCACTCTCTTTCCAATGATGACTAGGTGACATCCATTTTGTAGCGGAAGCACCACTCCCTTGAGGGCATTCCCGAGAATTTGCTCCATTCTAAGGAATTATTCCCTAGCTCCCGCGTTTATATGTGTATGTAGTAGGAGAAATATAAGGGGATGAAACCGTTGCAAGTTTGAAACCGAGAATGGAGCGTGACGTGACGTTATTAGACGATCAGGTTATTCACTCAAATGCATTTGCTTGTTTCTAATCAACACTCTTTAACCTTAATGTAAGTTTTAATACCACAAATTAGACTAACTCTGTCTATACCATCAATTCAATATAAAATATTTATAAAGTACAAGATTAAATGGATCTAGCAGCAAAAATGAAAAAGAAGTACTAGTAATAATAGAGCAAAACTGTACTAATAGATAAAACTAAAAGAAGGGTACCTGGCTCCTGGAGCTTGGGGGTTTTTATTAAGGTTTAAGTCTTGCAAAAGATAAAAATTGATTTTTTCTTAGCCACAAGTCGTGAGTTTAGGCTTCCTCATGGCCTCCAATTGGTTCGGGTCCCGAGGCCGCGTATTAGGATGGTTGAACTCGGGAGGCCTGATTTCAGTATGACGCCATTTTTTCTTTTTTCTTTTTTTTAAAAAAAAAGGTACAATTATGGGATACAAACAAAGAGTGTCAATTATGGAAATTGGAATACAAACAAGAAGTGATCATACTTTTCTTTTCTTTCTTTCAAAGTTTGTTGTAACACGCAAGTATGAAATTTATGGTATACGTGTTTCATAAATTGGACACATAACAAAGACAAAACTATCGAGACTTAGGTGCATGAACAACAACATAGTCAACTTCAACCTTCTTGAAACTTTCATATATATATATATATATATTTTTTTTTTTTTTCAAGTTTATCTTTACCATATCATTTGCATTTTGCTACATGCCAACAAGTCAACAATGTTCCACAAAAGTTGTAGATGCTTTATCATGCTCTATCCTAATGTAAATTATCAAATATGTTGGATAGAATCTAGTTTGACTGTCTACATCATACATCTCTCATATCTCGTTCAAACGAAACTCAGTATTCTCGACCCTCAAAGCAACCCTCAAAGCATATAATATAATTGAAAAGTAAACAAGTTTGAAAAACAAGATGGTCTTTTTTCACCATGAAATATGATGCACATATTTTGTCACCTTAAAATGTAACAACTTGTGCATAGAAAAAGCACAACAACACATGCAAGACCCTTTACAAAAGAAAAAGTAGCATTAAATAGTTTGGTGCAAGAAGGTACAAACAGTCACCAATGCAAGTTTAGAACAACTGCAGTGGTTGGACCATTTGAGATTTGGATTAAAGACTCCTTTCAGAACTAGCAGAGATACTATCATTGACCCAAATCAAGAAAAAGGGTCATATATCAAAGAGCATTCACAAAGTAACAAGACAATATAAAGTAGATAGGTTATTTGTAATACCCTTTTATTTATTTTATTATTATTTTTAATAATTTTGTTTTACGAAACAGAAAGTACGAAACATAAAATATAAAGTTTAACACAAAATACGAAACATAAACTGATAAAATATAAAAAATACGGAACAAAAACTGATAAAAGCTATTTATACGGATAATGAATGGAGTAAAAATTAAACCATGCAAGATAAAAGTTGGCTAAGGGTATACATAAAGGGCGTGTTCGTTAAACGTGAGTAGCTGTGAAAAAATAGTCATAGTTCACCGCTTTTTAAACAAGCAATGGAGAATTAAGTTTCATAAAAATAGTCACATCTCACCGCTATTTGACAAACAATTATTAAAAATAAAAATGTTCATTGCGCACTGCTGACCGCTCCATCGTCTTAAAAAGCTCCAAACCGCTCCGCGCAGAACATACCAAAAAAAAGTTAAAGATGTAAAAAAAAGGAAAGTAAAAGCAAAAAACCGTACAAACAAACTTGTAAAAGTATCTCTCCTCCTCCTCATATGATCATGGCCTTACTGCCACTTTTGTCTGTCACTCTGTGCTTTCAGATACCAACTCTTTCTTACACACTCACACACACTTTGATTATTAAATTTGAGCTGAGCCATTATTATGGGTTTCCGTATAAAATTTTGTCAGACAATTGCTGCAGCAGCATTATACTAGCTAGCACCAGATGCACAACAGTCTTTGCAGCACTATATTATATATCAACTCACTTCTTATTTTCTTTTGTCACATTACTTCTTACATGTATCAAGCCATTTTGCTAGAATTTTTTTAAGTTTTTTTAGTCTCAAGATGATGAGTACAGGAAATGAAAGTGTTAGGAGTAATGTTGTTGGTGGAAGGTATCCATTTACAGCTAGTCAATGGCAAGAGCTTGAGCATCAAGCACTTGTTTACAAATATATGATTTCTGGTATGCCTATACCTCCTGAGCTCTTGTTCACCATCAAGACTAGTTTGGATTCTTCTACTAAGCTTTTGCTTCACCACCAGCCTACTCATCCCACAAGTAATTTTATTAACCATCTCTACTTATTTGTTAGATGAATCAAGATCAAAAGTTTGTAGCTTATATGCATGTTAATTGAGTACTTTTATGTCAAGAACCAAGCTTTTTGAAATTTGAGAACAAGGGTACATGAATAAATCCATAAAGATTAAACCTTTTTCAATATGTTTGCATGATAAGTAGCTTTCATATGTTAATTGTGTCTCTTGATGACCAAAATCAAAACTTTTTCATACATGTTTATGTTAAGTTGCTATCATTGTAAAATTGAGTG
>CM040238.1:283854855-284110810 GCA_022545495.1 Chrysanthemum lavandulifolium
AAGAAATTGTTATGTCATATTCGAATTTCAATCCATCACATCATTAAACTACGGGTATGGTCTTGACATCGTAGTTAATTGTTTGGCCAAACTTATAAACATTTTTGTAACACAAAATTACTTGTTTTGATTCGCTTTATAACCCGTGTCCGCCACCAATTTAAGTGCATATAAAACTTTTTAACCCATTTAAATACCATTTTCAACCCGTATAAAATATCCTATTTGGAACTGAATCTAGTATCAAATAGCACAAATCGACCCATTCATGAGTATACCACCTCTAAAAATTTGTAATCTACGACGACCATAATAATGGATCAAACAATCCAATCTGCGACATTCAACTTTATCTTCAACTTTTGTAACATCCAACTTTAGCTTCAATGACACACGACACCTAGCTTCAGCTATATTCACCTACAGGTCCATGAGCCCATTCGACTTCAAACTTAGATGAAGCCTCAACCGACCCTTTCGAGTTTGTCTATACACATATTTTTCAAAGCAAAAGATACAACTAATTAGGTAATATGTAAATTCAATTGATTAAGTAACAAAATGAGTTGACGATTATTTCCTTAAAACTCATTATAATACCAAAATTTTAAACATTACAAATTAACAACTTTTATATAATGTAGCGTGCACTTGAGGTTCAACAATGGGGAAAGGATTGAATTGAGGTCCACTTTACACAATAAACTCCATATATCTCTTGCAATATTTACTTTCACTCATTCTTTAAACAATCTACAAACTCTTAAACCTTCTATCTCTAAATTTCTCCACCATAAATATTAATGTCCACAAAATTTTCAAAATGTACAGTGAGTGTTTGGTACAATAAGATATTTAAAATAATGACACCTAAAACACAACTGATCATCTTTATTAAATCTTGGTAAAATATTTACTCAATTCATATCTTCTCCTAATATCAGTTTTCAAACTAATTACTATCATACAAAACTGTTTAAATCCCGTTGCAATGCAAGGGCAATAAAAATCTTGTGCTAATCAAGTGATATTGTTCTTGGTCTAGATATAAAATAACCACTTAGTGCCTAATACTTATAACAAATTTTGGTCTAATTTTTTTCTAAGTTTAGAGTTGAATAATCATACCTTAATATCGATCCAATTGTATCATTTGGAGAGCAAAATAAGAAACTTCAACCTATTAACTTTAAAATAACATCCGTGCCACTTATGTAGAACCTGGAGCTACACCACCAGCATTATAACTTGCTCCAGACGTACTTTGACCCAAGTTCAAACCAAACCCGATCGCAATTCGTGCAAAGCCCCACCTAGGGGTACTTCCATCTGTGTATTTTTGGTCTTTGGTGTTGTAGATTTGGCTAACTTTGAAACCTCAATTGAAGATGATACACTAAGTGTAGGTTCCACAGAAGACGAGTCAACTGTGAAAGTAGTAACCTGCTCGGTGATGGTGGATGGAGAATTATTAACATCATTAACTTCAATGGTAGGTTGAGATGACGAGTCAGCTGTAGAACTATTTATTAGTTCAATGGCGGTGGATGTGGAAGTCTTAACATCGCTAACTTCAGGCGAAGGTTGAACCAGCGAGTCAGATTTGGAAGCCATTCTGCACATGAAAGAAATCCAAAAAAAATTCATGGTTTCCAGTTAATACAAATTAACGAAAATAAATACTTTCCTCGGTTTGATATTTGTTGTGTATTTTGACAAAGTAGGAAACATATAATTCGAGAAATTTCCTATACTTACACAACTTGAACTTCCTCCTAAACATCTCTAATGAGAGCTTCTTCATGTGACCCTTTGGTTTAAACACAGTAAACAGTAAGTGAAGTTTGTGAACAGCCGTCGTCAGTGTGATATGGACTCTAGGCTGATCAAGCACCTCTATATCAGATGGTGAAATATCCGAACATTTTGAAAATAGTTGTGGATTTTCATTATACTATGTAAGTCCATAAACAAAAGACATATGTGACACTTATGTAGAACCTGGAGCTACACCACCAGCATTATCATTTGTTCTAGACGTACTTTGACCCAAGTTCAAACCAAACCCGGTCGTAATTCGTGCAAAACCCCACCTTTCAGTACTTCCAGTATGTATATTATATGGTACTGGTGTTGTAGATTTGGCTAACTTTGAAACTGCAATTGAAGATGATACACTAAGTGTAGGTTCCGCAGAAGACGAGTCTAGAAGTACTAACCTATTCGGTGATGGTGGATGTAGAATTACTAACATCATTAACTTCAGTGGTAGGTTGAGATGACGAGTCAGCTGTAGAGCTATTTATTAGTTCAGTGGCGGTGGATGTGGAAGTCTTAACATCTCTAACTTTATGCGAAGGTTGAACTGGCGAGTCAGATTCTGAAGCCATTCTGCACATGAAAGAACTCCAAAAATATTTCATGGTTTCCAGTTAATATAAATTAACGAAAATGGATACTTTCCTCAATTTAATATTAGTTTTGTATTTTGACCACTTTTTTTAACTACAAATTTATAATTTAGAACAACGCATTTAGCAAGATGATTAGTAGCTTTCTCATATTGAATATCACTATATTCTTTTTTCACGCATGCTTAAAAGAGCCTCATTTATTTGTGAATTCAACTAAAAGGGCGTAGAAATGTAAGATATAAAATTGGCTCGAAATAATATTAAAAAACTATTTGATGTTCAATGTTGATTACATGAACGTTTCAGTATGATAAAGATTCGTTGTATATTATGATATAGTGGAATCAAAATCGCGCAGGTCAGTTTGGCGTCCTTAAAGTAGGCAGGGTTCAGATTTGCACACTTGACGGCTTGACGCTTATTCCCACGAACACCTTCAAATAACAAAAAGTTAAAGCAACAAATACATAACAAATGTGGAATGCAAAGCTACCCAGTTCTTTTTTACTTGGTTAAAGTTAAGGTCCTAATGAGGTATTTGGATTACATTACATACAAATGCATTAGTAACAATGGAAAATAAGTTGTTGTTTCAGAATTTAACATCCAAACCTTTCCCTTACGGAAATTATATCATCGAAAACGCCCTACAGTTGTATAGCTAAAAACGTGTTCAATGACAGTGGATGGAGCGTTTTACTAGCCTCGAAATTTTACTATATTTTTGTAAGATTGTCATTATATAAGTACTTTATAACATCTTAGATGAGATTTTTACATTTAAGGGTTAAGTATCACATACGTTTTTTATATGTAATAGGTTATTATATTTATTAGAGTATCTACTTTTAAACGGTAAAATAAGATAAATAAAATGAGTTTATATACAAACAATAGCACAAGAAGAAGGAAAAATTAGGACAACCCCTAAAAATTCCCACTCTTGCCTAAAAACCAAAAATGACAACTACTAAGGATAACAAAAGAAGTAGTTGTAATAATATCCAAGACATAGATAATCAATAGCCAAACTAAAAACAATGACCATCATAAGAATAACCAAGGCCACCCTATGAATCACCAATCCTAGTAGAAGACAAGCCAAATCTATTGCCTCACCATACTCTGAATACATGGAAACAAATGCAAAGGGACCAACCAATGCACTGCCAAAACATCACCATATGAGTAAGACAAATAGATAGCTAACCTACTAGGACTAGTAGAACCAGGACTGACCCATACACATTGATAAGCATAGAGCATATAACACCAAGTGATTTTCCAATCAATTCCATGAGAAAGAGTCTTGAAAGTAATAAGCATCAAATCAACTGAATAAGAATCTTGAATCAGCAACATCAACTCCCAAAACATCTTCAAACCATCCAAACCATCCAGAATGATCAAGGGAGGAGAATAGCAACTACCATAACAGATTATCTGCAATTTGTTAATGATAGCCATAGAAATAACATCATTTCCTCTAGTGCAGTCTTGAAATAAAATAAACTGCAAATACAAGATTAACCAGTACACCTGTCTCGTTAAAAAACCTTGGCAAATAAAAACCTCGTGGGAAAACTTTGTCCAAGGAAAAAGAGTACATGTCCTGTTCTCTTCATCATTTAAGAAAATAAGCTTGAAAAGCCCATAATCAATACTCAAAACATCCCAAACACCTAAGAAAACATAGTGGTAAGCCAGCGCAGACAAACATCTAAAAGGAAATAACCAGACCCAATCAAAATCATTGTTTGTAGTGCATAGCAAACCAAAAACCAATCCAACATCCAAAACAGAGGACCAGCGCATATTATTTGCAAAAGAAACAATGGTACATTTCCTCAAAACTTCTGGCCCTTCAACTACACCAAGAAAATTAAAAGAAAACATACCAGGATTCTCGCTTTCACCTTTAGTGCATAGCCCACTGTAAATCATCCAAGAAAGCCAGAATATAACAATGTGATAACTCCAAGAACCAAAATACCATAACTGAGTACCAGCGTAGAAGTTCAACGTCCTTTGAAGTGCATAGCCAATCTTCCAACAGTCCCATAAAACCAAGAAATTATAATAGTAAACCAGCGCAGACATAAGCAAAGTGAAAAGAAACCTAAACCAAATCCTGCTTATGTCTGTAGTGCATAGCAAACCAACAATACCAAAACATCTTCTATTCCAAACATGAGCATAATAAACATACTGAAACATGACCCCACATGACTGCCATAGATCCATATTAAACCTATGCAAACGAGACCAGAACAAAGAACTATGGAGGCCTATCATCAAAGTCCATAAAATTCACACCATTATCACCCCTTCTCAAACCCAAACCAGGTAACTGCCAAATCTTAGCAGCCTTATCCACATCTCTAGACCACTTAACATTAAGGCTAATAATAATACCCTCATAAATGACTAAATATTTTAAAAAGCTCGGGGCGAGACATTGGTGTTATGCCCTATAATGGTTATAACGCTACATTTGGGTATATAAAGGCTAAAACTTAAAGCATAAACACCTACTACTACGGAAATTATATCATCTAAATATTTTAAAACGCCTACATATGTATAGCTAAACAAAACGTGTACAATGACACATTGATGGAGCGTTTTACTAGCCTCAAATTTTACTATATTTTTGTAAGATTGTCATTATATAATTACTTTATAACATCTTAGATGAGGTTTTACGTTTAAGGGTTAAGTATCACATACGTTTTTATATGTAATAGGTTATTACATTTATTCAAGTATCTAAATGCTATAATACCCTCATAAATGACTAAATATTTTAAAAAACTTTTTGTGTTATGCCCCTATAATGGTTAAAACGCTACATTTGGGTATATAAAAGGCTAAAACTTAAAGCATAAACACCTACTACTACGGAAATTATATCATCGAAAACACCCTACATATGTATAGCTAAAAACGTGTACAATGACACTTGATGGAGCGTTTTACTAGCCTCGAAATTTTACTATATTTTTGTAAGATTGTCATTATACAAGTACTTTATAACATCTTAGATGAGGTTTTTACGTTTAAGGGTTAAGTATCACATACGTTTTTTATATGTAATAGGTTATTACGTTTATTCAAGTACCTAAATGCTATAATACCCTCATAAATGACAAAATATTTTAAAAAACTGTTGGTGTTATGCCCTATAATGGTTATAACGCTACATTTGGGTATATAAAGGCTAAAACTTAAAGCATAAACACCTACTACTACGGAAATTATATCATCGAAAACGCCTACATATGTATAGCTAAAAGCGTGTACAATGACACTTGATGGAGCGTTTTACTAGCCTCGAAATTTTACTATATTTTTGTAAGATTGTCATTATATAAGTACTTTATAACATCTTAGATGAGGTTTTTACGTTTAAGGGTTAAGTATCACATACGTTTTTATATGTAATAGGTTATTACGCTTATTCAAGTACCTAAATGCTATAATACCCTCATAAATGACTAAATATTTTAAAAACTGTTGGTGTTATGCCCTATAATGGTTATAACGCTACATTTGGGTATATAAAGGCTAAAACTTAAAGCATAAACACCTACTACTACGGAAATTATATCATCGAAACGCCTACATATGTATAGCTAAAAGCGTGTACAATGACACTTGATGGGCGTTTTACTAGCCTCAAATTTTACAATATTTTGTAAGATTGTCATTATATAAGTACTTTATAACATCTTAGATGAGGTTTTACGTTTAAGGGTTAAGTATCACATACGTTTTTTATATGTAATAGGTTATTACGTTTATTCAAGTCCCTAAATGCTATAATACCCTCATAAATGACTAAATATTTTAAAAAACTGTTGGTGTTATGCCCCTATAATGGTTATAACGCTACATTTGGGTATATAAAAGGCTAAAACTTAAAGCATAAACACCTACTACTACGGAAATTATATCATCGAAAACGCCCTACAATTGTATAGCTAAAAACGGTACAATGACACTAGCTTGATGGAGCGTTTTACTAGCCTCGAAATTTTACTATATTTTTGTAAGATTGTCATTATATAAGTACTTTATAACATCTTAGATGAGGTTTTTACGTTTAAGGGTTAAGTATCAAATACGTTCTTTATATGTAATAGGTTATTACGTTTATTCAAGTACCTAAATGCTATAATACCCTCATAAATGACTAAATATTTTAAAAAACTTTTGGTGTTATGCCCCTATATTGGTTATAACACTACATTTGGGTATATAAAAGGCTAAAACTTAAAGCATAAACACCTACTACTACGGAAATTATATCATCGAAAACGCCCTACATATGTATAGCTAAAAGCGTGTACAATGACACTTGATGGAGCGTTTTACTAGCCTCGAAATTTTACTATATTTTTGTAAGATTGTCATTATATAAGTACTTTATAACATCTTAGATGAGGTTTTTACGTTTAAGGGTTAAGTATCACATACGTTTTTTATATGTAATAGGTTATTACGTTTATTCAAGTCCCTAAATGCTATAATACCCTCATAAATGACTAAATATTTTAAAAAACTGTTGGTGTTATGCCCCTATAATGGTTATAACGCTACATTTGGGTATATAAAAGGCTAAAACTTAAAGCATAAACACCTACTACTACGGAAATTATATCATCGAAAACGCCTACATATGTATAGCTAAAAACGTGTACAATGACACTTGATGGAGCGTTTTACTAGCCTCAAATTTTACTATATTTTTGTAAGATTGTCATTATATAAGTACTTTATAACATCTTAGATGAGGTTTTACGTTTAAGGGTTAAGTATCACATACGTTTTTATATGTAATAGGTTATTACGTTTATTCAAGTACCTAAATGCTATAATACCCTCATAAATGACTAAATATTTTAAAAACTGTTGGTGTTATGCCCCTATAATGGTTATAACGCTACATTTGGGTATATAAAAGGCTAAAACTTAAAGCATAAACACCTACTACTACGGAAATTATATCATCGAAAACGCCCTACATATGTATAGCTAAAAACGTGTACAATGACACTTGATGGAGCGTTTTACTAGCCTCGAAATTTTACTATATTTTTGTAAGATTGTCATTATATAAGTACTTTATAACATCTTAGATGAGGTTTTACGTTTAAGGGTTAAGTATCACATACGTTTTTTATATGTAATAGGTTATTACGTTTATTCAAGTACCTAAATGCTATAATACCCTCATAAATGACTAAATATTTTAAAAACTGTTGGTGTTATGCCCTATAATGGTTATAACGCTACATTTGGGTATATAAAGGCTAAAACTTAAAGCATAAACACCTACTACTACGGAAATTATATCATCGAAAACGCCTACAATTGTATAGCTAAAAGCGTGTACAATGACACTTGATGGAGCGTTTTACTAGCCTCGAAATTTTACTATATTTTTGTAAGATTGTCATTATATAAGTACTTTATAACATCTTAGATGAGGTTTTACGTTTAAGGGTTAAGTATCACATACGTTTTTATATGTAATAGGTTATTACGTTTATTCAAGTACCTAAATGCTATAATACCCTCATAAATGACTAAATATTTTAAAAACTGTTGGTGTTATGCCCCTATATTGGTTATAACGCTACATTTGGGTATATAAAAGGCTAAAACTTAAAGCATAAACACCTACTACTACGGAAATTATATCATCGAAAACGCCCTACATATGTATAGCTAAAAACGTGTACAATGACACTTGATGGAGCGTTTTACTAGCCTCGAAATTTTACAATATTTTTGTAAGATTGTCATTATATAATTACTTTATAACATCTTAGATGAGGTTTTTACGTTTAAGGGTTAAGTATCACATACGTTTTTTATATGTAATAGGTTATTACGTTTATTCAAGTCCCTAAATGCTATAATACCCTCATAAATGACTAAATATTTTAAAAACTGTTGGTGTTATGCCCCTATAATGGTTATAACGCTACATTTGGGTATATAAAAGGCTAAAACTTAAAGCATAAACACCTACTACTACGGAAATTATATCATCGAAAACGCCCTACATATGTATAGCTAAAAACGTGTACAATGACACTTGATGGAGCGTTTTACTAGCCTCGAAATTTTACTATATTTTTGTAAGATTGTCATTATATAAGTACTTTATAACATCTTAGATGAGGTTTTTACGTTTAAGGGTTAAGTATCACATACGTTTTTTATATGTAATAGGTTATTACGTTTATTCAAGTACCTAAATGCTATAATACCCTCATAAATGACTAAATATTTTAAAAAACTGTTGGTGTTATGCCCCTATAATGGTTATAACGCTACATTTGGGTATATAAAAGGCTAAAACTTAAAGCATAAACACCTACTACTACGGAAATTATATCATCGAAAACGCCCTACATATGTATAGCTAAAACGTGTACAATGACACTTGATGGGCGTTTTACTAGCCTCGAAATTTTACTATATTTTGTAAGATTGTCATTATATAAGTACTTTATAACATCTTAGATGAGGTTTTTACGTTTAAGGGTTAAGTATCACATACGTTTTTATATGTAATAGGTTATTACATTTATTCAAGTCCCTAAATGCTATAATACCCTCATAAATGACTAAATATTTTAAAAACGATTGGTGTTATGCCCTATAATGGTTATAACGCTACATTTGGGTATATAAAAGGCTAAAACTTAAAGCATAAACACCTACTACTACGGAAATTATATCATCGAAAACGCCCTACAATTGTATAGCTAAAGCGTGTACAATGACACTTGATGGAGCGTTTTACTAGCCTCGAAATTTTACAATGTTTTTGTAAGATTGTCATTATATAAGTACTTTATAACATCTTAGATGAGGTTTTTACGTTTAAGGGTTAAGTATCACATACGTTCTTTATATGTAATAGGTTATTACGTTTATTCAAGTACCTAAATGCTATAATACCCTCATAAATGACTAAATATTTTAAAAAACTGTTGGTGTTATGCCCCTATATTGGTTATAACGCTACATTTGGGTATATAAAAGGCTAAAACTTAAAGCATAAACACCTACTACTACGGAAATTATATCATCGAAAACGCCCTACATATGTATAGCTAAAAACGTGTACAATGACACTTGATGGAGCGTTTTACTAGCCTCGAAATTTTACTATATTTTTGTAAGATTGTCATTATATAAGTACTTTATAACATCTTAGATGAGGTTTTTATGTTTAAGGGTTAAGTATCACATATCTTTTTTATATGTAATAGGTTATTACATTTATTCAAGTACCTAAATGCTATAATACCCTCATAAATGACTAAATATTTTAAAAAAGCTGTTGGTGTTATGCCCCTATAATGGTTATAACACTACATTTGGGTATATAAAAGGCTAAAACTTAAAGCATAAACACCTACTACTACGGAAATTATATCATCGAAAACGCCCTACAATTGTATAGCTAAAACGTGTACAATGACACTAGTTTGATGGAGCGTTTACTAGCCTCGAAATTTTACTATATTTTGTAAGATTGTCATTATATAAGAACTTTATAACATCTTAGATGAGGTTTTTACGTTTAAGGGTTAAGTATCACATACGTTTTTATATGTAATAGGTTATTACATTTATTCAAGTCCCTAAATGCTATAATACCCTCATAAATGACTAAATATTTTAAAAAACTTTTGGTGTTATGCCCTATAATGGTTATAACGCTACATTTGGGTATATAAAGGCTAAAACTTAAAGCATAAACACCTACTACTACGGAAATTATATCATCATAAAACGCCTACATATGTATAGCTAAAAACGACTTGTACAATGAATTGTTGATAAGGATTAAAGGTATACTTTTGATGGGTCATTTAAACCCTTAATCGCCCACTTTTATTTAATTCTTTGCTTAATTTCGTTCCTTTTCACTTTTAGGTCTCTTGAAGGCAAAATCTTTGGAATGATACTTATTTGGACGAAAAGGCGTGAATATGTGAAGAAAATGGCTAAAGTCAAGATCGAGACACTCGAGGCTGGAACGCACCCGATGTCGTCACGGATAAAGGCGGCCGTCGCTCTAGTGCGACATCACGGGGTGAAATTGTTCTTTTGTACTTGATGGCGTTAGGCTTTGAAGAGTAGGGCATCACAACTCGGACGGCTTAGATCCACATTCCGGCGTCGGTCGGAAGCCTCTGACGTCGCAATCACAAGGTGACGCCGTCACAAAGTTGACTTAGCAAGGCGAAATCTAATGGCGATCCAACGCCATCACAATTAAAGAGTGATGCCGTCGAAGTTGTAACTCTATATATATAATTCGATTTTCAGACTTTTAAAACGAGGTAGATTTGTGGAGTAAGAACCCTAAACGATTTTGGTTTGTCTTGGGCAGTATCTTAGGGTTCCCGTACCCTATTTTATATCAAGATAAGTAATTTACTTCATTGATTTCATTATATCTTCGATTGTATGTGTGTATGCTTGTATGTTTACATGTCCGGCTAATTTATTTGTGTGTTTGCTTAGATCTATGAAACCTAGTTATTGAATATTGATTGGTTGTCTCTTATCTTAATTGTAATTGGCTTAGGATTGCAATAGGCCATCGTTGTGTTTTTAATGCTTGAGTAATCTTTGTGAACCTTAGTTTATGATACCTAGAGTGATTGTAGGCTAAAAATCCAAAGATAACCTTAGAGTTAGTTTATGAATCCTAGAGATTTTGTAGGCAATAATCTTAAGGTATCCTCAAAGAGTTAGGGAGAAAAGCATACCCTACGACCTTAGAAGACACAACGCGTTAAGAATAAGGATGTGACAATTCAACCACCAATAAAAGATAACTAGGGAGTAATAGTATCTAGGTAAATACATTCTTAATCATCATACGAGCACACATCAATTAGAGATAGACTACCCCTTAGCTTAGTTAATTAGATTAAATAATAGTAGAGTAATTGGTAGAAGTACCACCCCCCAAATCCAATACCCCGAGATTCGTACCTTTCAGTTTTCTAAAAAAATATAAGAAAAGATAAAAAATAATCTTCCTCAACCCCAACCTTAGCGTAGTAATTTCTCACTAGCATTCCTATTCCCCTAGAGAATGATATCAATCCATGTGGCTTACCCTAATACTACATTACAACGATTAGGTTCATTGCTTAGGTGGTTGAAAAACTTGCTTGAAGAAAAGGAAGTTTCCTTTGACCCGACAGCGCGTTGTCGCTTATCAAGTTTTGGCGCACGAGAATAGAATAGCTAGTTAGATTTCCACCTCGTTTAGGTTCCCTTTCTTGATTCCTATCAAGTAAGATTTTTTCTCGTTTTTAGCTTCCTCGTAGTCTATCCCCATTCTTCGTGACCTTTGTTCGTAATTCCATCACTTTTCATCATGGAAGGTGATAATCAACCACTACTAATCAACCCACCACCAAATGACCCGCCAAGAGCCCGTACTCTTGGTGAATACTCAAGACCAAGCCACCTAGGCTATAGAAACACCATTGAGCTCCCCGATCAAGCTCAATTTATGGCCCTGCGATCCGACACCATCCGGTTGGTGCAAAACGGATGTGCATTTCATGGACTTCGTTCCGAAGATCCTAATAAGCATCTTAAGGATTTCCTTAAAATATTCGATTCCATTGACCTCGATGCTACTACTCGGGAGACCACGCTTGCGTCTCTTCGATCTCTCTCTTGGACCAAGCTAGTAATTGGCTTGGCGACTTCCGGATCCATCTCAAGTTGGGATGATCTCACCACTCGTTCCTTGCCCAATTTTTCCCACCGGGAAGAACCACTAAGCTTATGAATGAAATCTTGATGTTCCAACAACGTCAAGGTGAATCTCTCTACGAAGCATGGACTCGATTCAAGGACTTGCTCCACAAAGTCCCTTATCACGGCATCGATCTTTGGCTTCAAATCCAAATCTTTTATGATCATGTCAACTTCTCAACTAAGCGATCCATTGACCAAGCGGCCGGTGGTAAACTTAGTGATCTCACCGCGGAAGAATCGTGGGGTATAATACAGGACCTTGCTCGGAATGACACCCGTGAGTTGCCCAAAACCATAAAGGCAATCTCCCTGCCTCCCATTGACTCACAACCTTCTGATTGTAGGATGCTCGAACTTGAAGATCAAGTCAAATTCTTAATGAGCTCCTACCAAAATCCTAAGTTCTCACAGCAAGTGAACAAAGTCTCTTCCTTGTGTGAGCTATGTAGTGGTCCCCATGACACTCATACTTGCACGAGACTCCCCGAACAAGCTTCAGTTGACTACCTCACGTACCAATGGAATGGGAGGAAGATTCCTACAACACCGGACCTAGGACTTTCAATGATGCAGAGAAGCATGGAAGGAAAACCCGAATCTGATTGAGGACAAACTAAAGAATTCACCTCTAATTCCCATGGGCCGTCCCTAGCCAACAAGACATAGAAGGGATGTTGCAACACCTAGTTACATCCCAAGAAGCTCAAATAGCCAAGCTTTGGACCGCTTTAACCAACAACAGGCCGAGATGGATAGGAAGATAGGTAACCTTTTGAAAGCTATGACCAATAGTGATAGGAAGACCATAGAAAAGGTTAATGCCATCTCAACTCATTCTCCGCTTAGGTATAAAAATTAAGGACCCAAGTAAGTTAGCGACACGCTCAATTCGTCAATACCATCATCTTAGTGGAACCTAATAGGACTAATGACGAAGCGAACCATGAGACGATACTTGAGGTTAGTGAAACCCCAGGATGAATCAGCCGATGGAGCGGATGAAGTAGACAATGACTATTTCAATAAGTTTCCTACGGAAGAGGAACTCTCGCCACCCACACTTAGTCTTGCGACCTCCGTCGCATGTATGTTAGGAAAAGCCCTAGGATCGAGTTTGGGAACCCTTGGAATCGATCGCTTACGGTGCGTTCGGTCGAAGGAACTTCCTTTCGTCGAGCAAATTTTTCAACACCCTAGGCGTTGAATCTAATCGTTGTAGTGTAGTATTAGGGTAAGCCACGGAATTGATATCGTTCTCAGGGAATAGGAATTCTAGTGAGAAGTTACTACGCTAAGGTTGGGGTTGAGGAATATTATTTTATCTTTTTGTTTTTAGGGAATGGAAAGGTCACGAATCTCGATGTTTAGATTTGGGGTTGATATTTCTACCCATTACTTCTACTTATCTAATTATCTAAACTAAGGTGAGGGTAGTCTATGTCTATTGTTGTGTGCTCGTATGATGATTAAAAATGTATTTGCTTAGGTTTTATTACTCCCTAGTTATCTCCTATTGATGGTTGAATTGTCACGTCCTTATTCTTAATTGCGTTGTGTTTCTAAGGTCCTAGGGTATGCATTTTCCCTAACTCTTTGAAGCTACCAAAGGTTAATGACTACAAAATCTCTAGGATTTATAAACTTTAACTCTAAGGTATTCTTTGGATGTATAGCCTACAAATACTCTAGGTGATTATAAACTAAGGTTCAACAAAGATTAATCAAGCATTATTAGCACTGTGAATGACCTATCGCAATACTAGGTCAATCACAATTAAGATAAGAAACAACCACTTAATATTCAATAACTAAGTTTCATATTACCTAAGAAAACACACAAGTAAATTAGCGGGACATGGGAACATGCAAGCATACACACAATCAATTGAAGACATAATTAAATTAATGAAGTAAAACACTTATCTTGATGTAAGATAGGGTATGGAACCCTAAAATCTTGTACAAGACAACATTGGTTCGGTTTAGGTTTTACTCCAAAAGACTACACTCGAAAACCGAAAAATTGATTTTATATATAAGATTACACATCGCGACGCGTCACCTTTGATTTGTGACGGCGTCGGTTATATATTAGGGTTTCGTCTTGGCCACGTTAGTCTTGCGACGGCGTCACCTTATGCTTGTGGCGCCGTCCCTTCGATCTCGGCGTCGTGCGGATCAAATCTAGGCCGTCGAGTGCGACGCCTACTCTTTTAAAACACAGAAGCCGTCACTTGTAAATGAGAATTTGGCTCTTGAGTCATCACAAAATTTGTTCGTGGCGTCTTTAATAGAACTGACGCCGTCAACTTAAAACTGGCCCGTCCCCTTTGTTCCAATGCACTGAGTGTCTCGATTCTTGGCTTTGGCCATTTCTTCGTATATTCGCGCCTTTTCGTCCGAATAAGTGTCATTCCGACATTTTGCCTTCAAGATACCTAAAAGTGAAAAGGAGCGATGTTAAGTAATAACGGATACAAAGTGATCAAATAAGGGCTTAAACGACCCCTAAAAAGGTACATTTAAAACCTTATCGAATCTTAACATACCATGTTGCATAGGACATTTATTCGTGGCAAAGGCCTATATTGACCGCAAGTCCCCAATAAACATCATGACTAGCACCTACTATAATTGGGTGATGAAAAAGCATATCCCAACTAGGCAAGATCCCGATAATCCTATGGTTAGTTGTAATTTTTTTGGTAGAGTTAAGGGATTCCCCGTTTATGTAGGTAGTTTCACGTATCCTACGGATTTCATAATTGTGGATGATATTAGTACGGCCATAGATCCTAGCTTGTCCCACGTTATTCTAGGAAAGCCTTTTATAGAAAGCACCGGGATGACTTATGATCCGTCGTTAGGAATAGTTAAATTTAAAGATGAGACTGATGACATAGCCTACCAAATGCCATTTAAGATTGAGAAGTTTTCATCACTTTCCAATGATGAAAAGGAACTTAAGCTATCGGTCTATTATAGGAATCAGGAGGATAAGGAGAAAGGAGTAGATTATGTAATAGATAAGATTTTTGGGTTCTATAAGGATTGCTTGAAACTAGGACCGGAATATAGAACCGATTGGGGAGAAGATGACTTCTTAGAAAGGTGCATAATAGGGCACTTTTATAACATGGAAAGCCCCAATAGAGACCATCATGAGGAAGATGGTGACGATAATGAAGTCACGTAGGGGCACGACTTCGAGTCTAGCTACAAGACTCATAAATAAAGAAAAGCGCTTCATGGGAGGCAACCCATGCTTAATTGTTTGCTTGTTTGTGTGTCATATATCATTTCGTTGATTGTTTATTCTCATGTTTGAATTTGTGAAAATGCTTTATTTTGTCTTTAACCTCGTCTTAATTATATATAAAGGTATTTTACAAAAAAGATAAGTGTAGGGAAGATTACACATGTTTTTAAGAGAACGTGTACATGAGAATTACGATTATTGAAAAAGATATATATGTGTGTTTGTTAGAGTCAAATGCTTGTATCGACTCATAATTGATGTTTTGCGAGAATTTTCCATTTTAAAGATATAATTTTTCAAAATTTTCGAGAAAAATCGTGATCTAGTTTACGTCGGGATAACTGACGACATCAGATTGCAACTGGGCGTCGAAGGAGCGAAACCACTTATCTAATTTTCTCTCGTTTTACGTACTACTTATAAATTTTGGAATTTCTCGGTCTTAATTTTTCGAAAACTGTAAACATCCATTCCACAAGCATTATATCCTAGTTTAGTAAAGTCATATATAGTTTACAACTGATTTAACGCGAATGTTTCGTCTGTTTTCTTAAAGTGTGCAGGTTTTATTTAGCAAGAAGAAGAAACATAAGATTGGATGGAGCTTTTCACGCATACATTCTTCTTGGAAAGAATTTAACCACTACTTCACACACGGATCCTACCAAGCTAATCAGGGGAATATTAGTTTCTTTCTCTTTTAATTACCTTCCATTATCATAACTTTGATACTTTCGGGGAACATTGGGGACAATGTTCAGTTTAAGTGTATGGAGGGAGAATAAAACGGGAACTTTGAAACTATGATTATCCTTGATTATTTGTCTTGTCCAATTTCATTTGTGTAATAAACCATGAGAAATATCGGTTAGGGTAATTTTGGCACCAAATTTAAATTTTTTCATGACATGTAGGAGTGGGCAATTAGTCTTAATAAATTGTCTCATGGATAGGAAGTTATATGACTAGTACAAAAACCCTTTACCACTTAAATTCCACCCAAAAAATGTGAGGATCGCCCTTAGATTTGTAGGAATTAAAGCATTCACCTTTAATGCTTGAGAGTGTCTGGGTAGTATAATAGATTCTAGAACTTGTTTTGTGATTCATCCGAGATCGCTAGTGAGACTACACTTGTGTAGTTAGGAATAACTAATTGATAAGAGGCATTAGGATAACCCTTGTTTGATACCGTATTATAATTACTTATTCCACATCGGTTGAGTAATTCCCCAGCACCCTTGTGTTGTACTCATCTTTAGTACACGATACCCCTAGTTAACCCCTCGAGCCTATCCTTTTCGCGGTTCTCGCCATGTTTGGTTGTCCGAATATCAATGAAGAGCATTGTTTACAATCCGCTTTGAATGTACACCCAAATCGCTTTAGCCTACCTTGTATGCACTCACTTTTAGTACATTATTGTTATCATACTAAACTCTTAGTTCAATTATCTAGTTACTTGCATAAGTTGCTAAGTCGAGTCATATTCTTTGTACACAGTTTTGGGACGATTGGGACTCATGAAAAAAATTAAATTTTATGAAGTGACGGGAAAGAACGTTAAATTAAAATACATTTATTTTTTGTAATAATGTACTTCAAGTGTTTTGATCTTTTCAATTTGGGTCAAATTGGTGTTAGAATAATAAAAACTCAAGTGTAGGGATGTGCCTACAAGTCCTTTATATTTTGATGTTATCGTAGAGGATGATAGAGTAAAAGTGTATGAAAAAAAAATGAAAAAAATAGAAAAAAGAGAAAAGAAAAAAAATAGAGTGTTGAAAAAAAAAGAAAAAAACATACGAGCTACCATCCTACATCTATCTTTATATTTATGTTTGTTTATTTCAAAGTTATCTAGAGTTTAGATTGTTGAGTCTTGGCTTAGCAACGTCATTCTTCTCATGCTTGTAACATAAAGATTTTTGATTTGCTACCACTAAATCGCCTATCCAACCAAACCCTTTGTTTTCCCTACCGTAAGCCTAACGTTACAACCCTTTAAAAGACCTTTTAGATAGTTTTTCCTAGGTGCTTCTGCCGAAGTGGAGGTTTGATCTAGTCTCAAGCTATGGTAATCTATGTACTAGGACCGGTTAATGAGTGTTTATCTTCCATTTCCAATTTGATATATTTCATATACACCGAGAAATGAGAGTATTCAAACACCACTTGTGAGGTGCTAGTATGTAATTCTGTGCTTGTTATGACTTTTGGGGCTTATACTTGTTGTAAATTGTTCTAAACCAATACTTCATGCCCACAACTTATAAATTGATTGGTAAAACACATTTGCTTGAGGACAAGCAAATACCAAGTGTAGTGATATTTGATAGGGATTTAAAGGTACACTTTTGGGGTCATTTAAGCCCTTAATTGACCACTTTTATATCCAATTCTTGCTTAATTTCGTTCCTTTTCACTTTATAGGTCTCTTGAAGGCAAAATCTTGGAATGATGCTTATTTGAGCGAAAAGGCGTAAATATGTGAAGAAAATGGCTAAAGTCAAGATCGAGACACTCGAGTTCTTTGAAGCGCGCCGGCGTCACGGATAAAGGCGGCGCCGTCTCTCTAATGCGACCACGCGGGTGAAATTGCTATTTTGTACTGACAGCGTCGGTCTTTGAAAGTAGGGCATCCTGACTCGGACGGCCTAGATCCAGATTCCGACGGCGTGTCACAAAGTTGACTTGGCCAAGATGAAATCCTAATGACGGCGATCCGACGGCGTCACAATTAAAGAGTGACGTCGTCGCAGTTGTAACTCTATATATATAATTCGATTTTCAGACTTTTAAAAAGAGGTAGATTTGTGGAGTAAAAACCCTAAACGATTCTGGTTTGTCTTGGGCAGTATCTTAGGGTTCCCGTACCCTATTTTACATCAAGATAAGTAATTTACTTCATTGATTTCATTATGTCTTCGATTGTATGTGTGTATGCTTGAATGTTTACCATGTCCTTTATATATATTAAGGTTTTAGTATTATTGATGTTTGGATTACTTTATGATGTAGGATGTGTTTTGAAACGCTAGTTGTTGTTGCACATTGTGGATGAGATAATGTTTGGGTATTTCGATTGTTTTTGGTGTTGTTGACGATATATTATAGGTTAATAATGCCATTATGCCATAGTGTGGCAACTTACAATGTCGTTAGTTTATGCGTTGTAGTTTTAGTAGTAAGTATTTGTAGTTTCTTATGATGCTATGAATTTGCCTTTTGACTTGGTTTAGTAGGATATTTGCTATTACCATTCATGAGGTTTATTTTTTATATCGCAAAAATATGTATAGCGTCGGATCATAGATCATATGATTTTTTTTAACAGATTTGTTGCTTTTTAGTTGGGTTAGTTATTCAGTGTTTGTGATTTGGTATGTAAGGATTTTTGAGATACCAAATGTGTGAGTAATGTCCCTTAAAGTCTGCTACTATTAATTTGTGCTACAAATTGTGTATTCTTGGGCTACTACGTTTTCTTTCGCGTTTATCCTTTAGGTTAGCTTTGTATAAGCATGTGTGTTATAGCTTTGCTTCGTTTAATATTATATTTGCTGATATTAGCAGACTTTCACTATTTTTCCTTAAAGGGATCTGCACAATAAAAGTATCAGATCTGATGTTTGTTTAGTGGAATTCATATTGCATTATTTGTGTAGTTCTGAAGCTAGATAAGTAAAAATTGATATGATGAGATATACGTATAGTAGCTTATGTATTGTGATTGTTTTTTATGAGATATATGTAGCTTATGTTTTGTGGATTTTTCCGACGGATACTTTTTCATCGCTAATTACCAATGCTTTTCCATCAGATTACCAACAGATTTTGCAGCTAATTTACAACGACGCTTCTCCGACTGAGTTCCTACGGATTTCCGAGAGATATTTAAGTTTCATCGGAAATCTGTCGTAATTTATGTTACCTACCGTCGACTTTCCAACCTCCTACCGACTCTATGTTTATATATTAGTTTTTAATATTTCAGTCGGAAATCTGTCACAAATAAATGTTATTTCTGACGGAAATATTAAAAACTTAACATTAACTTGTTGACCTTTGTAAAATGCAACTTACAAAGAGATGTATATGAAATAATATCAATATGAGTGTATATTGAGTAAAGTTTTCAACATAATACGTGCATCTGCTTGACTTTGAAGGTAACATATGCAATTTTTTTCATTTACTAAAAGATGCAATGTAGTATTACAGTATATATTAACGAAAAATGCTAAGATCAAATTAATTTTTTAACATGATATGATATATAGATACAATTTACATGGTGTTCCAAGAATTATATTGAATGGTTGTTTAAGAGATCCAGTTGAATATAAATGTACAACATCATATCTTTAAATAGCTAATGATATGAACTCTATATATATATATATATTTAATTTAATTAAGGGTAATAGTTATTAACTAACTAATGTATTCGTAAACAAGATTTTTATGCAAATTATAAATTCTGTTATAAAGAAAGAAGACATATCTATTAGGGCAAGATATATATGTTCCCCTTTTTCCCGGCCCTTTACTCTAAAAGAATATATCAATGCACAAAACACAAACGAAATATTATTAAAAAGTAAAAATCATTTAACAAAATGTTAAAGGTTCATGCAACATGTAGTAACATTGGCTAATAACACTTGTAAGAATCCCTTGTGTCAAATGGACACTTATTATGGTACGGAGAGAGTAATTAACTAACAAAACAAAACCAAAACCTAATTAAATTCAAAATTATCCAAATCCAAACCTAAATCTCCAAAGTTCAAATGATCATTTGTCGGACCATTCATCGTGTTATTCTCATGATTGTTTCCATCTCCAAAGTCTAGAGCATTTGTCGGACCAATCATCGCGTTATTCTCGAACTTGATTCCATCTCCAAAGTCTAGACCATTTGTCGGACCATTCATCGTGTTATTCTCAAACTTGATTCCATCTCCAAAGTCTAGACCATTTGTCGGACCATTCATTGTGTTATTCTCAATCTTGATTCCATCTCCAAAGTCTAGACCATTTATCTTGATTCCATCTCCAAAAGCATGCATGTTCAGAGGAGCATTGTCAAATGTGTTTGGAAGGTTATTCCACATTCTCGGACCCAAAGACAACATGGATGCACTCTCCATATTGGCGAGATCATCTGCACGTACTAAAACCTTCCTCTTTAACTCCACCAATGCCGCAAGATATTGCTCGAGTTCCTCCACTTCCATCCCTTCAATGTCTTGTTCGTACCATGGGATCCCGCTAGAGTTACCTATTTTTTCTTGTTGAATCAACTCGTGCTTCCTCTTCTCCATCTCCAACAACATCGAAAGCTCGGCATAATGTTGGTTATCCTCGGTCAATGATGGTTGTTTTGAGGACATTGATGCATTGTTATCATCATTGGTGTTGTTCATGTAGCGGTCTATAACCGCATCAACTGAAGGATGACCGAAAGCATAACAATGGCCACCGGGTGATTGGACAAGGATCGCCATTTCAGCCCCCGTCAAGACACAAAGTTCACTAGCTTTCTTGAAGAGTCCCGTACGTCGTTTGGAGAAGGTGACTTGACGACTGGTTGTCTCTTCTATCTTCTTGATTGGGATCTTCTTCCGCCCTTTGTTTGGCTGCTTCATCGTATTGCCTTCTGAGAAAAGTTAATGTAATGGTTTAGGTTATAAAATGGGTTCGTATATATAGTTTTATGAAGATAAGAATATAGGGTTAATCTTCATAATCTTGTAAAAGATTTCATTTTTAATGCGTTATAGGTTAAAAATGGAACCCTGTTATATAGTTGTTCGAATATCGTTAGTTATTTACTACCTAGCTTAGCATTTACATAATTATTACTGATGATATCATGAAATTTCATTTTAAGTTAAAAAATAATTAGGCTAGAATGAATCGTGGTCCAAAATATTTACATGGGCCATAAGCCCACAAATAATAGTGGCGCAAGAACAACGTGACTTAACTTTTCTTCCACCGGCCAAAGAAATTTAGCAAAGCAAATTTCTATAGTACTTTTTAATGCGTCATTTTCGTAATTTTTTTGAAAGGCAATAAATAATATATAGATAAAAATAGCTATGACCAAATATGGATATCATAAAGTGAATATCCAACATAGTAAGATATCGCTTCACCATCTCCACAAACTCACAACCTGAACGCTCTTCACAACCTTAACCATCTCACGACTTCACCATCTTCACAACCTAAGATTTCGTAATGTCCAGCGGGCATTAAAGTTCAATCTTAACTTGATCCGACACGATGGGCTAAGTTAACTAGACGTTTGGGCTCATGAAGGCCAAACAGAATCTATTGATGGAATAGATATCCGATATCTTCAAATAGGAAGATAATCGTTCAACCGATTAGGCGGGATCGCCGAAGGTTGAGGAACACGGAACCAACAAGGATTCGATGCGTATATAAAGGGATCACATCCTCGTTTAAGGTGCGATCTCGTAACCCTAACACTCCTTAAACCCTAAACCGATTCTTACTCTCACCATGGGAGGATAATCGTGGAGACAATCGCTGATAAGCTAACGGTGTTTTCTGTCTCTTAGTGCAGAGGTCTCAAGTAACAATCAAGATTGGTACAGAGCAGGAGCCCAAACAAGGAAGCCAGATTTTGTATCAACAGTGGCGCCATCAGGTGGGACCATTCACTAAGAACCAAGACTAGAATGACGAGCGTGGAAATCGGTGATCGCGATCGGACTTATGGGAAAGAAGCCTTAGCGGATCGACCCTCAAAGCAGGGCCATTGGGACAACCGGTAGCGCAACAGTGGATCGGGCAAGACTCGATCTTCCCTGGTGGAACCACGCTCGGGGACAACCCAAGCCACCGCTGACCACCGCCGGTGAAGTAGATCCATTCTTGTATTTGTTCTTACCACTCCATTTCAATCGGTGCTAGAAAGCGACCGACAAAGGCACCGGATGCGCCAAATCGGAATAAGAGCATAGTAGTGAAACAAACACACTCGCTTCTGAAGGAGTTGCCGCACTGGCGCCGAAGACTTCGTATCCCAAAACTACGAGCTTTAGCTACCCCATGCAAGAGGAAGAAGAAGAGATCGGTCGGAACTTGCAAGCCCGACTAAATTTTGATTCGAATACGATACTTCCCCGGTAGCGTCGGAAGAGAAGCGCGGAAGAAGCGGTCGCCGACCCCAATATTCAACAGGATCGGAAGGAGAATCGAGGCGATGAGACATCCCGCTCATCACTGGCGATAGTGATGAAAATGAACGGCATGCGGTGTCATGCTAGGCGGGTAGCCGCAGTACATGACATACTTGGCGGAATCTCCCAGTGAAAGTCCTTCAGGTCCGGACTACGGGGACGGTAGGTATGGCCGAGGAAGGAAAACTCGTCTCCGATAATTCCTCGGACAACGAGGATAGTGACACGAGGACATTGGAAGTCCGAACAGCACAATGACCAAGCAGGAGGACATGTCTCTCCCATGGCGCCTTGAGGAAGGTGGATGCGTTCACTAGGCGCGTTAGCGATTTCTCGAGAGAACAAGAAGGCGCATGCTGCTAATGTCAAGACCTATGGCGAACAGTGATCCAGACGATCACCTAAAAATCTTCGAATCACCGCAACTATTGAGAATTGGCCACAACCGGTGTGGTGCCACATGTTTAATTCACGCTAGTGGGAAGCACGCAATTGGTTCAACAAGCTTCCATGAAGGAGTATAAGCGGTTTTGAAGAATTGAAAGGCGTTCGCCTAAATTTTACTCAACGGAAAAATCGCTAAAATCTGTCGAACTTGCCGAGTGGTAAAGCGTCGAGGAGAATCTGCGGCGCATTCATGGGCGCTTTAAAGATGAATGCATGCGGTCAAAGCATGCCGGAAGTGCTAAAATCTCCGGTTTCATGAATGGAATTAATAACCCGGAACTCATCAAGAGGTTGAGCGACAAGATTCTGAAACTTTTGATGAACTCATGAAGCGCTCTAGGTCCTTCGTCAGGAGAAGCCGCGTGATAGCAAAGAAACTCCTCAAACTATCGGTCGCGGGAACAACACGGGCGACAACCCAATGACCGGAGTAGCAGCCGTAATAAAAGCTATCGCATGATCGGCGGGCGGAGGGATAATGATGATCGCATCGGCAAAACCCCAAAGGAAATACCATGACGGAGTGGGCGAACTTTCCGAGACCACCACAATCGCACCCGGAGGATCGGGCGACCGGAATGGATATTGTGACTACCACGCACGGAAGGGCCACACCGCTGCGAATGTGTCCAATCACGCCAACTAATTGACAAAATGGTCAAAGAAGGCGATTGGACCACGGTCAAGAATATCAAGGAAGGAAAGGACAAATAGAAGAGTGGCAACAAGAAAGAGACACCTAAAGACAAGGACGACACCATTTACATGATACAATCATGGCGGCGGATCCTGGCGAAGGTCACCAAGACTTTTCACGTGGAAAGGAGATCTCTTTCCCGCTTAACAGCGGACAATGCGGTGGTGGAACCACTCGCTATAGAGATAAGCGGGGTCGCGACATCCACCGCATGTATGTTGACGGTGGAGCTTCTGCGGACATCATGTATGAGCATTGTTTCAAACGATGCGTCACGAATACGCGATCGATTAAGCCGGTCGAGCGGCGTTGGCCGGTTTTACAGTGAGAAGGTATGGCCTATGGGGCAAATCGATTACACATCGGCATTGAAACGAAGAACACTCGCAGCGGCACGGATGGAATTCATGGTGATTAAATCTCCTCGCCATACAATGGCATTATTGGAGACACGGAATATCGGCAATGCGGCGATGCATCATTGCGCATGGGATGCTTAAATTCCAGTGGAAGGTGGTATTGTTACTCTTTACAACGCCATGTACCTCGTAGAGAATGCAACACGATTGCATGCGAACGGCACCAACCCAAAGACTGACAGACAACGAATTCCAACTGAAAGTAGCAATTCACCCGAATACCCGGGCAGAAATATCCATCGAGGCTCATTGTCGGACAACCAGAAAGCAATATGTATGTACACCTGCGGAAGAATTTGGATATTTTGCATGGGAGCCTAAACACATGACAGAGTACCGCGCTCGTCGCGAGCATAAAGCGAGAATCCGGCAAGGATACTGCCCATACTGTAAGAAGCGCGGCCCGAGCCGGGCCGCAAGCAATCTTGGCGAGGTACTGTGGCGGTAGGCGGGAATCATGCGGGAAGTTTACTACCATGACGGCTTTCAATCCGGTCATGGTAAAGAAGAGTGGCGGTGGCGAATGTCGTGAGACTTCACCGACCTTAACAAAGCATGTCCACAAGATCGCTATCCTTTACCGTAGATAGGCGGAAAATAGAGTCTCTGTCGGATATCCATTAAAGTGCTTCCTCGGCGCGCACAAGGGATATCATCAAATCAAATGGCGAGGAGGATGAGGAAAAGCGACCTTTCACACAAGCCAGGCGTCTCATTGCTACGAAAATGCCCTGGCTTGAAAAATCAGCGCCACCTACCGGAGGTTAGTAGATAATGCTTTCGAAAAATAGGTGGGCATGACACGGAGGTCTATGTTGATGACACCGTCATAAAAAGCCATCTGAGAAGATGAGCTAGTGCGCGACATTGAGAAACGTTCAAAACTCTACGAGAGATCAATATGAAACTAAATCAAAAATTGTACCTTGAGGCCATCAAGGCATGTTCATGGATACCGATAGAACCCGACGGTATAAAACCGTGTCGAGAAAAGACAAAGCGGTCATCGAACTTCCTTCGCGCGCGTTGAAGGAAGTTCGATCTCAACGGAAAGTTGGTAAAAATGCAGTTCTTATCCAATCGCCAGAAAATCACTACCTCTTTTAAAACACTCGAAAGTGTATAAAGAAGGGTGATTTCGAGATGGATTACTGAGGCGAAGAGGCCTTCACTCGCCTTAAACAACATCCGCAACACTCCCAACACTTGTCGCACCCGACCGTGGGAAGAGCGATCATGTATTTGTGCGCAATCAAGGCGCATCGGTGCGGTCTTACTTAACAGATAGGGACTCGGACAAACCCCATCTACTTTAAGCAAGGCACTCGAAGGCGAGATGAACTATAGTGCCATGGAAAAATTAGTTACGGCGTTGGTATTTCTTCGCTAAGCGGTGCGCGGTACTTCCAAGCACACCCTGATAGCGTAATCACGGACCAACCGATCAGCGGATCATCTCAAAGGCAGACGCATCGGTGGGGATGCGAAGTGGAGTGTATTGCTAGGTGAGCACAACATCTCTTATGAGACCACGTCACAAGAATCAAAGGATGATTGGCGGACTTCATCATTGAAAAGCCGGACCGACGAGGTATCCACACCAATTAAGGCCAGTGCAAGATCCATGGATCTTGTTTACGAATGGATCCTCATGCATTGATGGCTCGTGGCGGGCCTCGTTCTCACAAATCCGGAGGAATGGAATTCACTTACGCGCTGCGCTTTGACTTCACGGCGACAAATAATGAGGCGAGTAGAAGCCCCACTCATTTGGACTACGCATTGCGGCTCGAATGGGTGTCACGTAACCTAGAGGCAAATGTGGATTCCCGCTGCGCCAACCACGTGTTGGGTGAATCGTGGCCAAAGAAGATAATATGATCCGATTACCTCGATAAAACCAAGACATCGATAAAAAGCTTTGATGTGTTCACTATCAAGCAAGTTCTAGGGGGAAAACCATGCGCGGATGCACTAAGCAAGATCGCCTCGACAAGCTTCGCACCTATCAAGCAAGTCTTTGGTGGAAACACTAAAAAGCAAGTCAATTTCGAGATGGAAATCTCGCGATAATGTAGGAGGAAGGCCTACATGGATGACACCGATAATGGACTTCTGAGCAAGGAACATTACCCCAAGAGCATAAGGAAGCTCGCGGGATAAGGCGCTTGTAGCAAAGATTCGAGTGCGAGACAACATATTGTACCGAGCGTTCCTTCCGCAACCATGGATCCGTTGTGTCGGCCCTTACAAGCAAATTACGATCGCGAGAAATCCATGAAGGTTCATGCAAGATGCTCGGGACCACGGCCCGTTGTGGCGCGCCATGAGATCGGGATACTAATGGTGACCATGCACCGTGTGGCGGGACTTAATAAGAAGTGCAACGATTGCAAGTTCATAGACTGTCACGCCAACCACAAAGACGAGCTAACACCAATAACTTCACCATGGCCATGTGCACGTTGTGTGATGACGTATAGTTTATATCCGGGTCACGGACCCGACTAAAGTCCAATACTAACTTGGCCCGGTGCGAACTGGGCTGAGTCGACTAGACGTTTGGGCTCACGAAGGCCCAAACCCGAATCTATTGATGGAATAGATATCCGATATCTTCTAAAGAGGAAGATAATCATTCCCAACCGACTAAGGCGAGATACGCCGAAGGTTGAGGAACACGGAACCAGCAAGGATTCCGTGTGTATATAAAAGGAATCACATCCCTCGTTTAAGGTACGATATCAGAACCCTAATACTCCTTAAACCCTAAACCGATTAACTTCACCATGGCCACAGCACGAGCTAACACCAATAACTTCACCGGGCCAAGTTAGTATTGGAGGGAGTCCTTTTTCTGGGTGGACGACATATAACTTCACCACAACACGAGCTAACACCAATAACTTCACGATGGTAAAAGGATAAGTTAACCTACTAAATAACTTGTTGAGTAAGATGGTTGCAAACCCATCAACATTGGATCACGTATCCTTGTTAAACACCTTGTTCTCGAGACGTTGGAATAAGTTTCATGCGCATCCTACGACGGGTGCGCAACCTTGCACATGTGCACGTTTAACAACTTTGGAACCAAGATACTTGATTCCTTAACGTGATATTTACAGTACGCTGCATATCACAACATACACGACTATGCTACAAAAAAAATACTTAGTTATTTAAGTATGTTACAATTTTCATACATGACTATGAACTTTGCACCAATAAACAATTTTTAATACATACTTCTTTCACGCAAAGACATTACAAATTGCAACAACATTCACACGAACTCAATAAGAGATATTTTTATTAGATAACCACGAGTTATTACAAAAGGCTTGTTACTTTACAACACATAAACCTACCAGCTACTACAACGTTCAAGGGAAGAGCCACCTACGCGGTTTTTCGACTCCTTAATCTCGTTCAAACTCTTTAACAAATCAGAGTCTTGACGAGATCTTGTAGCGACATTCGGGCACCCCGTCGAGCGAGGGAGATCTACCGCGCTAACACCACACAAAATGGCTTTGCCTTTGATACCTTTCTTCTTAGCAAGCCTTGTTGCATGAGCTTCCAAAACCTGCGTTAACGGGACTTCCTTTTCCAGCGCAAACGGGTTCAAGATATCACGAGGGCGAACAAAAACAGGTACCTGCAACTGAGATTCGTTGGGCTTCAAAAAGTAATCCGGTTGCGCCTCTGCATCCTCAGAACGGTGCTTAGCCAAAGTCAACCCCTCCATTATTACCCTAATCGAATTGTCTTGGTCGCGCTCTAACTCAGAAATCATTGGAAACTCTAGCGACTTCAACTTCTCCATGGCAGACACCAGCTCAGTATACGCCTGCGCATTATACCCAGGCACCTTCTCCAAAGGAACCTTTAGAAGACCCGCCTCATGCAGTTTTTCTATTGCCTATGCCTTATCACGCTCCAGGGCGCATTAAACAACCCCCGAACGCGTCTACCATTGCCTTGGATTCCAGTGTAGTAAGCGCAGCAAGGCGCAAGCCATGGCCTATGAGCCATCGGCGCTCTGCAATAGTGGACAGGAGTTGGGGATACAACTCCTCATCATACTCTATGCTCAGATTACGCAGCTTCATCTCTTGCGCTTCAAGGGCACTCTTGACTGTGGCACCAAAATCTTCGAGGTGTGCAGTCATCTCATCTTCACCTTTTTCCAAGTATTTTAGGGCCCAATTACACGCAGATTTGTACCACAAGCCTCTGCTGACGCTCTGGTTTAGTTGGCCCATTAGCGCCATCTTTCGCTAGCTTATACAGGCATCTGTGAACTCTCGCCTCGGCCTTAGCATTGGTGGTCATGACTCAACAACGCAATAACTTGGTCTTTTGAGCACTTTGTTTCTCCTCCCGGTGACCCCTAAGCTTCTCCACCAACGAAGCTTGATGCGCAGATACTTGCGCCAATTCTTCCACCAGCTGCCCCACTTATGCATCCCCAGCAGGCATATCCGCATCTGTTTGACTGTGCGGTTCAGACTGCGCAGAAGAGGGAGGAGATTGCACGGGACTATCTTTGGGTGGCGACTCCGCACCCTGTTCAAACCTGCAAGCACAGACACCGAATTGTCAATTTCTCATGCGAACACTTGACAAAGACAAAACATAATACAATTATCGAGATTACTTACTAAGGGCCAGAGACATTTGCTGACGGGTGCGATGACGCTGCCTCACTCGCAGAAGATTCCACATGAACAACCACAGGACGTTTCTTCCTCGACGAGCTCGCACCATCTTCGCTGCGCGACCTTTTGCGCAATGGCTCAGACTCTTGTTCATCCATCTCCTCATCTATGGGCTCCGCCACTTCGGGTGGTGACTGCGCAATAGGGGAGGGCACTCGAGGGCTTGGCACGCTCTGCAACGGTGTTGCCTCTACTGCAATAGAAGAATTGGTCCCGGTCTCCCCTAAATTCATCTCCATGGATGCGCCTTGCAGTCTTCGCCGAGACTGGGCTCTCTCCTTGCTTTCAGCGGCCGCGTCCTGTCTTCGCCTCAATGGCCGCCAAATGCACTGTGATAAAAGATCCATCTCTGCGCGATAGGAAACAACAAGCGACATTGGTTATATAATGTGTGGACGAAGGAAGAAAAATTCTTACATTAACTACAAAAGGGGTGCGGAAGAGCGAGTACCCACCCTGGCCATTGGCGCCTAAGAAGATCGGGATCTCATCTTCGGGACCAAAGTAATTACGGTGATGCCCGTATGCACTAAAACTCCTCGGGATAGGCCCGTAGGGATGCGGTTCGCATTTATCGATTCGCATCCTCGAGACATATGATCGAGCAAAGGGCACTCGCCTCTCGAACGCGTACCGGGTGTAAAATTGTAATGCCACGGAAGCATGTGTCGTCCGGAAAAAGGACTCCTCCGATTCTAGCGCATCTAGCTTCTCGATAGATAAGCTCGCCAAGCAGGCCGGTAGCGCGAGAGACCACCCGTGCGCCCGTGTTGTATGGTAGAATCGCGAAATAGGTTGATTGTGGGTTAACCGCCAAGTGACGGCGATTCACCTCAAAATTAGTAATTTTGGCGCACCGATGCGATGTATGCGGGATAGGTGCACTCGTAATAATTTAACACATCGCACGAAATCGGGATATAGGCAGCGTTGATTGGCGAACTCAAAAAAGCGTGTGTATACCTATTTTCCGCCGGAAATCGGCAATGGAGGCCGCGCACGGAACAACCGGATCTGCGTCAGTGGTATATAGTAATCCGAGGTGAATTCTAAAAGATCACTCGTGGAGAGTTCCGAGGTGAAATCATGTAGTTGTTTGACCATGGTGTTTGATTTACAAAGGCGCACGCGCGGCTACCTTGAAGTAGGTTAGTTTCTGGATTACACTGCAGATATGCTTTAACAATGGCGGATTGTGTTCTCTTTTTTACTGTGAGTAACATTGTGAAAATGAAACGGTGGTTTATATCCTTTTCCTCATCCACACGATAAGTGACACGTGGACCCCACTAACTTTCCCTGTGTGGTTGAGATTGATTCGATGGGACGCGGGACAGTAACTTTCCCCCGAATAACGAGGCGTCTACTTTCCAATCTCATGTCTAGATACAACGTACCGGTGGGTATATGTTTATGGCCTTGCATGCACACTTCAAAGTTTTTAATGGGCTACGGTTATTAGTCAGCATCCGATTAGTCATTCAAGCATACTAGGCGGGGACATGATGACGTATAGTCATATCAGGGTCACGGACCACTAAAGTCCAATACTAACTCGGTGCAGTGCAACTGGCTAAGTTAACTAGACGTTTGGGCTCGTGAAGGCCCAAACCCGAATCTATTGATGGAATAGATATCCGATATCTTCTAAATAGGAAGATAATCATTCCCAACCGACTAGGCGGGATCTGTAGAAGGTTGAGGAACAGGAACCAACAAGGATTCCGTGCGTATATAAAGGGATCACATCCTCGTTTAAGTACGATCTCGAACCCTAACACCTTAAACCCTAAACCGATTCTTCTCTCACATGGGAGGATAATCGTGGGAGACAATCCCATGATGGCTAACGGTGTGTTTCATCTCTTTAGTCTGGCAGGTCTCAAGAATGATCAATGATTGGTACTGAACCGAGCCCAAACAAACAGCCCATTTTTATCATCAATGACGGTTTTGTGTTTGCAACTTTATCGAGGCGGCTTTCAAAGAAATATGTCCAATCAGAAACCCCATTCTTAAACCCGCGAGAGAGAAACTTTAGTTAGATCCACACACGCGTATTCTCTCCAACCCTTTCAAACATGATTTTCAATAACATGATTTTTTTTCCCTGCCCTGTTAGTATTAAAGAATATTACTTTATGACATGTAAACCCAAACAAGTCAAAACAAGTATGTTTAATTTATGTTCGATACACGGTGTCTAAAACGGTGATACTTTGACTTTGAAACAACAGTCAAATTCCACGTTTTCATATTCAGCTAACTATTTATATATTCAACATTGGATCACACTCTTTGTATTGTAGTAGCACCTTTTATTATTCTGTCTTCAACTCATCACACACTTTATACTAACTCCATCACTGATCTCTGATCTCTGATCAAACATCAAATTCAATAATGTCTGAAAAACCAACCTTGTTTTCTCCCTACAAGATGGGCAAGTTCAATCTTTCTCACAGGTCTTATGTTGTTCCTTTCCTTAATCCTAGTACTTATGTTTTTTTAAACTTATGTCAGATATAGATTTTGTTAGTCCCAGTCTTGCGGGATTGGGTATGTTGTTGTTGCAGTTTAGCGGTATTCATGCATGATGTTGCGGCTTACGAGCGTATTTGATTTCAGCTTATATTTTATAAGTTCAAATTATCCGGCTTATTTTGAGACTTTATATAAGATTATTATATCATATATATATATAATAAACTTATATGAGCTAGTAAGTCTCAAAATAAGCCGGAAATTTTGAGCTTATGAAATATAAGCCGAAATCAAATAAGCTCGTAAGCACAAAAATAAACTTACACAAACACCCTTGGAATATTGGTTAGTTTGTCAAACAACAACAAACCCAATCCCGCCTAGGCAGGGTTTGGGAGGCAAAGGTAGACAGATCCTACCCTACACCAGGGCAAACCCGTGAGTAGAGAGACTGCTTCCAACGAGACCTCCGGAATATTGGTTAGTTTGTCTTTTTTGAATATTTTTTTTTTTTTGGTAAAAGGGTGGTGTTAGCTCCTATGACTCGGTGTCGGGCGATAAACGCTATACCGAACGAAGCGCTTGTCGAATATTATCGGCAAAGATCAACTGCTGGTGGCTTTCTTATTACTGAGGGGACTATGATCTCTCCTTCTTCTGCCGGGTAATTTAGTTATTTCTGTTTTGTTCTAAGGGTCTTTTTGTCATTTCATGTTTTTGTGTTTGTGTTTGATTTGTGTAGTTGAAAGTAATGACCACGAATGATATGATGACACGTGGTCACTCTTTAGTGCTATGTGGGACCTACAAGGTGGTGGTCTATTATTAAAGTTGGGTCTTTATATATAATTTTCCACAGGAATAAATGTTGACAGCCATGTGTTTAATAATGCTTGATACATATGATCATGTTTTAAGTTGTGTTTAGGCAAAAAGGGTCTCACATCACAATTTTTTTTTATGCATGAAACTGTAATACATAAATTATGATGTATGCATCAAAAGATGTGGTGTAGGTATCAATTCTCTTAGGCAAAAGTTGGTGATCATGTTACTAAACTTTTTAAAAATTTATATATATAATTTTAATCAAATACAACTAATTAAGCTAGATGTACAATTAATTTATGCATTCGAACTGTTAATATATTGACCGGGAATATCAGTATTTAATGTAATCTTTAAAACACTGGCTTAATAAAAAGTATTAATAATAAATCACAATGTACAAATCAACCAAGCTGCTAAACACTCTTTTACTATAATTTTGAAGACATTTCATGAATAATTTTAAATAATACAATTTGTTATTTTATTTATTTATTTATTTATTTTTATTTTTTTGCAAATAGTACAAACTTATGAATCATAAAAAGTAACAAATTCATATATACTAGTGTCTTATGTTCAAACTTTTCAAAATAAGAAAAAAAGAAGAAGTTGAAAGTGGCCTTAGACAAGATATTATCAATGGTCTCAAAATTTCATAGTTTACCGTGATTGCAAAAAGATTCTCGCCACCTGTCTCTAAACTTATTGTCACTCTAAACAAATAATAGAAAAACATTGTTCGCTGAAAATATCATTTATAGGGTATCTGCCGTCGCAACACGCGGGTACTCTGCTTTCTACTTTAACGTGTTTTACACATGCTTTGTGTTGTCGCAATTTGCATATCGTGTTAGACATAGTGTTGACCTTAATCTCACTACTTACACATCATAGGGGTGGTTGTAAACGGTCACGAGATAGCTCGATCAGACCATGTACATCTGAGTCAAAGACTCGCCCTCCTCAAGTAACCTAAACATTTTAAACTTCGTCTGTTTACCCGTATTCAGTGCCTTTATATGGAAATATTAATTTGTGCACAAGTTTTTAAAGTGACTATTTGCTTGACTAATAGTACCATGACTTAGCATCATTTTGTTTAATGTTTGGGTTCAGGTTTCCACATGTACCGGGTATTTTTACTAAGGAACAAGTCGCGGGATGGAAAAAAGTGGTCGATGCAGCTCACAAAGAAGGGGCTGTGATATTTTGTCAACTGTGGCATGTTGGTAGAGCATCTCATCAAGGTAGTACTTAATTACTTCCATCAAATTCAATATGTGTTTGCTTCAAGTCAATATAAGTATACAACGCATGTTGAACGACTGTAACATGTAAATATGGTACTAATTGTAGTTAAGTTTCGTATAAACGTCTAGAATAATTTAATGCTGTATTTACATGTATATTTTGTTGAAAAACAGTGTACCAACCGGTGGTGCTGCGCCAATATCATCAACAAACAAGCCCATTTCAAAGAAGTGGAAAATATTAATGCCAGATGCAACCTATGGCGCGTATCCTGAGCCCCGTCCATTGGCAGCCCATGAAATACGGAGGTGGTTGAAGACTATCGTGTTGCAGCTATTAATGCTATTGAAGCAGGTTAGTTGATTTACATTTTGCGCTTATGCAACCAAATAGATTAGGACAAGTGATTTCTAATTAGCATATTATATTGAAGGTTTTGATGGCATTGAAATACATGGAGCACATGGTTATCTACTTGACCAGTTCATGAAAGACGGCATAAATAACAGAACGGACGAATATGGTGGATCATTAGAAAACCGCTGCAAATTCATACTGCAAGTGGTGCAAGCGGTAGCTGCAGCCATTGGTGCAGACCGTGTTGGTCTTAGAATCTCCCCTGCAATCGATCACTTAGATGCTATGGACTCTGATCCACGAAGCCTAGGCCTTGCAGTAATTGAAAGACTCAACATACTACAATTTAAATTAGGGTCAAGACTAGCTTATCTTCATGTAACTCAACCACGTTACACGGCTTATGGTCAAACAGAAGCGGGAGCCCACGGAAGTGAGGAAGAAGTAGCTCAGTTGATGAAAACATGGAGAGGAGCTTATGTTGGAACTTTTATATGCAGCGGTGGTTACACTAGAGAACTTGGGTTACAAGCTGTGGCTCAAGGGGATGCTGATTTGGTGGCTTTTGGTCGTCATTTTATCTCGAATCCTGACCTTGTTCTAAGACTTAAGCTCAATGTACCTTTAAATAGGTATGTCAGAGCTACTTTTTATACCCATGATCCTGTCGTTGGGTACACGGATTACCCTTCTCTTGACAAAGGAAATGCTGGTCTTGCATCACGCCTATAGTTATGATTATATTGATTGTCAAATAGCTTATGCTCTATTCTTATTAACGCGCATCTTATGAGCAAAATAAATCTGTTTTCTGTATTTCTAAGAGGATGCTCTTTCGATACTTTTCATGTAAGACTGTAAAAGTATATAGGAAATTATATTTTACGTATATGTTATGGTTAGTACTTAGTACACATTCCACAGTTGAGATATTTAGTTGAAGGTAAAACCTCATTCCTTTACCCGTTTTTCGTTTTACCATACTAGATATCCTATCCAAATGCCCTTAGAGATAGGCAACTAACAAGATCCACACAATTTTCTTTTGAAAACCATTTTCCAAAATGACAAAAGTGGCCTTTGCTTGGTGATATTTCTAGTTGTCAAAAAGTGTCTTTTTTTTCCAAATGGTTGTTGGTCTGAGGACCACTGACAGCTTATGGTATTTTCTTTCAGACATCTGATTACCTATCTTGAGATGGAATTTTGTTCAAATGAATCCAATCAATAACCATCTTATTAATGCAGTTATTATCATAAAAGTTCTGTGTTAACACTATTATGTCTTAAATCGTAGTCGTTTTCTATCATCTTCGTAAAACCTGGTTATTGTCATCTGTCTTACGATTGATTCCTGTCACTTTTATTTAATCTGGAGACCGGCATTATGTTTTAGTCTTTAAATTGTCTCATTTGATTGAAACAAGGATAAACGGAATGTTACTGCAACCTACGTTGTTTAAATGAAATTGCATCTTTTTTAGCCACTTAGCTGTTTTTTATTTTGTTTTTCCGACAAAAGCCAAAAGGGTGAACTCGGTACAATTTATTACTCCGTATAGTTAGGCTTGCATTCACATTGGAGCAAAACAAAAGAAAGAACTTGATTAACTGGCTGTGACTGTCTTGAGATAACTTATTCCTCATTGCATCCGAAAGGGCGTTTCAATGTGTGGGCGATATTGCTCATCCTATCGACTGTTTGATATCTTCTTAGGCAGGATATGCTTTTAGATATTTCAGACAAATTCATATGTTCTTGTTGTTGTATGAAGACTTCTACAGTCACATGTATGACAGACAAAGAATTTGTGGCATTTCTTAAATAATTAGCGCTACCCCATTCACGTGAACCCTTCGCATGCATGGCCATGCCCATCCCATCTCCTTCTATATAAGCCTTACCTCGTATCTCATTTAGAATCACCCACAATAATATACACTCAAAATACTACATCAAAAAATGTCGATTCAAACTCTTCTTGTACTCTCTCTTTGCTTTGTGGCCTCGTATGCATCAGTGAATGACTTCTGTGTTGCAGATTTGTCAAAAGAAGATACCCCTTCTGGCTTCCCTTGCAAAGATCCCAAGAAGTTGACCGAGGCTGATTTTGTTTACTCGGGCCTTGCTGTAGCCGGGAACACCAGTAATCTCATCAAAGCTGCTGTCACTCCAGCATTCACTGCCCAGTTTCCTGGTGTGAATGGGCTCGGGGTATCAGTAGCTAGGTTGGACCTTGCTGCAGGCGGGGTTATCCCAATGCACACTCACCCTGGTGGCTCAGAAGTTTTGGTGGTTATTCAAGGGACTATTACTGCTGGATTTATATCATCTGCTAACGCTGTGTACTACACGACATTGAACAAAGGGCAAATTATGGTCTTCCCACAAGGTCTGCTTCATTTCCAGATTAACTCCGGAAAGGGACCCGCTTTCGCGGTTGTTAGCTTCAGCAGTCCATCGCCAGGGCTTCAGATCACTGATTTTGCTCTTTTGCTAATGAATTACCAACGGAGTTGGTGGCTGCAACAACCTTCCTCGATGCTGCAACAATTAAGAAACTTAAGGGTGTTCTTGGTGGGACTAATTAAGGTTGTTGCTGGATGTTTAGTCTTATGATTTGGCTTTATCTGTCATGTGTATCTTGGTGGCGTTGTCATTGTTGTTCGTTTATTTTTATGTTATTTGTTTTGTAAGCTTAGGACTATGTTTATGAATGTAATATTGTGAGCTCAAATGAGTGTTATATAACTGGTTATAAGCTTTGGAATAAAAAGCAGATTTTTTTTGTTGATGTCGATTTCATCTCTATTCACTCTCAGCAAATTCTCATCTGGATGTCTACAAACTTAATACTTAAATGATTGTTTGATTCTTTTCTTGAAGCTACAATAATAACTTTACCAAACAGATTCTAAATGCCACGTAAATAGCTTGGGCGTGCGTGTCTACCTGCTATGGCAGTTGTGGTCAAAATAACAATGGCCAAGGCAGTGGGAGGTGTTGGTGCGACTTTTAAGCCAAAGATTTTGTAAACTTACATGAAAAAGAGAGATATAGGATGAAAAATACCTCAAATTTAAAGCAAGATGGGCCTCCATTTTGTCGCATTCTTGCAACCAAAGTCTTGCCTAGTTCCTCAATGGGTGCAGAATACTTAAGTGCCCTATAACTGACACGACACCTTAGCTTCTGAATAGAGTCTTAGATACCATTGTTGGCGATTCTGGAATCAGTATGAGTGAAATACACAACTTTGTGATGTTTCAGAAGCGGCGCAATCTCCATTTTATAAAAACTAACCTGAGAATAAAGAGTAAATGATTCTAAAAGGTGCAAGTCCACTTTTAAAGTAAACACAACTCCATAGAATAAACAGTTGTCGAACCTTTGACCATGAAATCGGAGTCTTGGCAAAAGGTTCAAGTCCAGCATATTCAGGTGGCAACGTTTCAACTATGTGGACATCCTCTTTCAAGGTTTTAATAAAGTGGTGCCAGTAAAACAGATCTTTGAAGCCGCTGAGAATATAAAGGGAAAACAGAACCATGTTAACACCAGAGTGGAATATTAGATATACTATAAATTTTCTTGTGGAAGGTTAAAGCTTTTTTCTGCATACGAATACATACTTCTCATCAGCCCAGTAGGAAGTGTGATCAAGAGAAGGAAGGACTAACATGGATTTCGTAATCTTGGCAACCGCGACCATATGTCATATCTGCACTTCAAATATATTATTAGATTAATACAATAGTTGAGATAACTTAATCCTCATTACATCCGAAAGGGTGTTTTAATGTGTGGGCTATATTGCTCATCTTATCGACTGTTTGATATCTTCTAAGGCAGGATATGCTTTAAGATATTTTTCTTTTAGACAAATTCATATATTGTTGTTGTATGAAGACTTCGACAGTCACATGCATGACAGACAAAGAATTTGTGGCATTTCTTAAATAATTACCGCTACCTCATTCACGTGAACCCTTAGCATGCATGGCCATGCCCATCTGGCCATTCTATCTCCTTCTATATAAACCTCATCTCGTATCTCATTTAGAATCACCCACAATAACATACACTCAAAATACTACATCAAAAAATGTCGATTCAAACTCTTCTTGTACTCTCTCTTTTCTTTGTTGCCTCGTATGCATCAGTGAATGACTTCTGCGTTGCAGATTTGTCAAAAGACGATACCCCTTCTGGCTTCCCTTGCAAAGATCCCAAGAAGTTGACCGAGGCTGATTTTGTTTACTCCGGTCTTGCTGTAGCCGGGAACACCAGTAATATCATCAAAGCTGCTGTCACTCCAGCATTCACTGCTCAGTTTCCTGGTGTGAATGGGCTCGGGATATCAGTAGCTAGGTTGGACCTAGCTGCAGGCGGGGTTATCCCAATGCACACTCACCCTGGTGGCTCAGAAGTATTGGTGGTTCTTCAAGGGACTCTCTGTGCTGGATTTATATCATCTGCTAACACTGTGTACTTCAAGACATTGAACGTAGGGCAAATTATGGTCTTCCCACAAGGTCTGCTTCATTTCCAGATTAACTCAGGAAAGGGACCAGCTCTCGCGCATGTTAGCTTCAGCAGTCCATCGCCAGGGCTTCAGATTCTTGATTTTGCTCTGTTTGGTAATGAGTTACCAACGGAGTTGGTGGCTGCAACAACTTTCCTTGACCCTGCAACAATTAAGAAACTCAAGGGTGTTCTTGGTGGGACTAATTAAGGTTGTTGCTGGATGTTTAGATCTTTGATTTGGCTTTAGATGTTATGAGGCCTGATCTTGGTGGCGTTGTCGTTGTTTGTTTATTTTTAAGTTATTTGTTTTGTAAGCTTAGGACTGTGCTTATGAGTGTAATATTGTGAGCTCAAACGAGTGTTATCTAACTGGTCATAAGCTGTGGAATAAAAAGCAGATTTTTTGTTGCTGTCGATTTCATCTTTATACACTCTCAGCAAAATCTCATCTGCATGTCTACGAACTTAATATGATATTCTATCTGTCGTAAAAAAATTGCCACATTTTTACCTAAGTCTGTTGTTTATAATACTTGTAATGTTTTTCTATCGAGTAAACTACCAATCGTATCCCTAGAAAATATGCTAACCTGTTACAGCTTCTTTTCTTGCATCTAATGACTATTCATGAAAACTATGATGTCGGTTACACATGCATATTCTAAGAAGAACAAGACTAAGATGATGAGAAATGGGTGGAGGTGATAACCTTGGATAAAATTAGGATATGGGTCAAAAAAGACAAAGGTATATGAGTATTCATAAATATTGTCAAAAAGGACAAAGTTATAGGAACAAGTACTATATTTCATGTATCATCCTCTATACTCGAACTAAACCACCTCAAACAGCCTGTGCCTGCGCCAATTCTAAAAATGTCGACCTCAGCTGCTGCTCAATATACTTGGAGCAATGGTGCAAGTCAATGAGATTGACCTGGTGTATAAATATTAATACTTTCCCACTCAATCAGGCAACTCTTTTTGTATCCACTCATCTGTAAACGAACTTCTATACTCTTTGCTTTTGCGCCTGCAATCTATTTCATGTTCTAGCTGGGGCTCTATTTATCACGTGTTTTATCACATAAACATCCTGGAAGTGGATTTGCATAAAAGCTCTCTTCTAATTTTGGAAATTCGCCCGCCTCCCTCAAGTATGGACCTCCGTCTCTGTTTTCGTGAAGCTTCTTGACTTCCGAACTGAATTTCTCCCAAGTCTTTTTACCATGATCCAATTTATCGACGAGCTTAACAAAATTCATCCTGCGACAATGTAGATTGAAATATACTTTACTAATTTGGAGGATCGGGATTGATACAGTAAGAGCATCGAAATTGGGGTGTACACACAGTGAATGATATGCCCCACCCTGTGGTACCCACTCAGCTGACTGTATGATGGCGTGTGACCCGAAAGGGTCGTGACTACGGTCACGCGGTGAAAGTGGCCCCACGCCCTTTAATCAATTTTTTATTATAAAGAAGAGAACTCTTTATTTAGAACTTGTAAAAAACGTTTACAAAACTTCTAATTATATCCTAAATTTACAAAACCTTACCATCCGTCTATAAAAACTTCGAACTTCCAAGGCTTCGAATATTGACCAATATAGCTTTGTTACAAACTTTCAGAAAACATTGGCCTTTTGTTCTTCAAAAAAACTGATCATTTCAGTTTATTTATAAAGCTTTGACCATTTCAGTCATATTCAAATGTAGTAAATAAAAAATAAGTGGAATCCAGTAACTCAGTGTTAGGACTGCAGACAGTTAGTAACATATAATGTGGTTAAAAGTGCACTTTTTTGTGTACCTGTCAGGATTGATGGTTGTCTTGAAGTCCTCAAATCGCCTATGACCTTGAACTGCCTTCGCCATATTTCCATCGTAAGTGTAAACAAAAACGTCACTCTGAAGGGCAACCACATAATCCAAACCAGCCAACATGTTCTGGTGGTTCCTAAAAGGCCTCAATTCTCTCTCAGTTGAAAGACTGAAATGGGTGAAAATGTTTGGAAAATCTTGGTTAAGACTTTGCATTGTTCCTTTGCCATAAGCTTCACCGGCTACTAAGTAGATTCTAGTGGTGGATGGGAAACCCAACGCTTTGAGCAAAAGTGACGTCTCTCGAGGGGTCAGAGGGCACCCACCAAGCTGTCTTTTCTCTGACCCGTCTATTTCTTTTTCCTTCCAATGACTCACTTCATATCTCATCCTACGCAGTTCATCATCTTCTTCTGCTGTCAGATTGTGGCTACACCCTGTAAATGCAAGCATGTCTTTCTCATACCTGCAGGCAACAAGAAAAAATAAATAAATAAATAAAATTATTTACTTACAGAGAAAAACTGATCGTCTTCACTCTTCAAGTAGATATTAGTATGGAGGTCCGGGGCTGTTTAGTTGTGAATGTGTTGATACGAATTCTCTCTCTAACGGGTCAAACGGGTAAAATAGAGAAAAAATACTCAGAAGAAAACAGGTCAAACGGGACATGAGCGTTTGATACTAATTCTTGAAGCCACAATGATAACTTTGAAAGCAGAATACTAACTGCCACATAAATAGCTTAGGCGTATTAATCAGCTATGGCAGTGGTGGTTAATATAATAATGGTCAAGGCGGTGGGAGTTGTTGGTGTCAGCCAAAGATTTGCAACTTTATGAACAGAAAAGAAATAGGATGAGAAATACCTCAAATGCAAAGCAAGATACGGGCCTCCATTTTGTCGCATTCTTGCGACCAAAGTCTTGCCTAGTTCCTCAATGGGTGCAGAATACTTTAGTGCTCTATAATTGACACGACACCTTAGCTTCTGAATAGAGTTTGAGATACCATTGTTGGCGATTCTGGAATCAGTGTGAGTGAAATACACAACTTTGTGATGTTTCAGAAGCGGCACAATCTCCATCTTATAATAACTAACCTAAGAATAAAGAGCAAACGCCAGTTTTAAAGTAAAACAACTACATAGAAAACCAGGTTTAAAATACAGTAAACATTTGTCAAACCTTTGACCATGAAATCGGAGTCTTGGCAAAAGGTTCAAGTCCAGCATATTCAGGTGGCAACGTCTCAACTATGTGGACATCGTCTTTCAAGGTTTCAATAAAGTGTTGCCAGTCAAACAGATCTTTGAAGCCGCTGAGAATATAAAGGGAAAACAAAACCATGTTAACACCAGAGTAGAATATCAGATATATTATAAATTTTCTTGTGGAAGGTAAAAGCTTTTTCTGCATATGAATACATACCTCTCATCAGCCCAGTAGGAAGTGTGATCAAGAGAAGGAAGGACTAACGTGGCCTTCGTAATCTTGGCAACAGCGACCATATCACATATCTGCACTCCAAATCTATTATTAGATTAATACAATATTTGAGTACACGTAAAAATGTCCAAATAGAAATAAAAATTCTGAATCTACTAGAATATAAATATATCAGACCCCAAATCTCATCTGATTTAAGCCTCCATTCGCATTAATAAGAAGGTAACCGTTTGTCTTCTCATCCAACTCTGCAAGATGAAGAACAAGGTTAATGAGTAAGTCCGCATAGACCAACGGGTAGAGCCGAATTTAGTTAAAAGCTTACTTTTATGACTTTTAGGACGGTCAATGCATTGAGTATAGTTGCCACTACTTGGTTTAGTCCATATACCTGTGAACTAAAATCATTTGATCTCATAAACAATCTGTTCCATTAACCATCAACGAGAACAATAAAAGTTGGAAAATGTCTGTACTAGTTCAGAATGCATATAGACTTACATCATCCTTATGTTCCTGATTACCAACTATACCCGAAGCTACCATGTGTAGAGTTTGTTTCACGTCGTGCTCTTCAACTCCAACACGATGCTTATCATCTTGATAAATATGGTTGTGCTCTGTATGGTCCCTTGGGTTCTTTTGAGAGATTGACGAATCCCAGTAATCCTAATATGGAAAGGCAGCACGGTTATGAGAGAAAAATAACCAGACAAACATATATTCAGCAATGCCATCTGAAGTTTGCTCATGTTATTACTAAAACTAGTAAAAAAGTTTTGACGTTAAAGAGATATCAACTTTATAGAAGAGCATAAGATGGCGACAAATGTGTACCAAATATTAACAAAACTGATCTAAATCACAATGAGGTTGCCAAAGTCTACATGGTGATTAAACTATCTTGATTAAAGTCAAGAATTGTAACTAATTTCCTTATTTTTCTAGTATTTCTTCCTACAATGGACAAGCGTTCTGAAACATGACATCCATTAAAACAAAAACAACATAACAACGAACAAGAAAATAACAAAGATGTCGCAACACAATTCAGATAAAATAACACATCTTTAACCGCTAGCTTCCATTTACATGTAAACAAATTTTAGAATACATGTTAAATTATGTCAACATAACAAAAACATAAAAAAGTAGTCTTTCGTTTCATCCTAAAATGGAAACATAGCAACTTAATGATAAACTTTTAAAAAACAAAAAGTCATCCAACTACTTCACTTATAGCATATCCTTCTTTTAGCACTAATTTAATGATATCACCTCATTATTCGCTTCACACCAATCTAACTTCCTAGTTACAAATAATGGAACAGTGTTAATATTAATGCTATATACTGTTGTTCAGCATTTATATTTCTTTAAACACCATTTATATAAAATTAATGAAGCAAGTAAGTAAGCAAGTTTCCTGATCAAGCTTCCAAAGCACATTTACATAATAAAGTTGTATAAAAATCAAATAGTTGTTCAACTACTATATCCTTCTCATAGTACTACTAAATTCATAATATCAACTCATTATTAACTTTCCGTACCAACATAATTATCCTAATCCTTAACATGGTGCGTAACAAGAATATATCCCTTTACTTTACTTACTCAAAAAAAGCATTAGTGTCAATATCAGTGGTATCTATATATTCTTGTTAAGCATTTAGAATCCCATTACTCCTTGGATTAGTTGAAATGTTTCTATAATCTTATATTCTTATTAAACAACAAACATGGCAACATTTTTATTACATATTTTTTTGAACGGCAACTAACTAACAAACTACTATGTCACATGTCCTAAACAGTACTTGAACCCGAGCAACCCGAGCATTCTGACAATATATACATAACAAATCTATCTGACATGTCCTAAACAGTACTTGAACTCCGTTGATTAGTTGAAATGTTTCTATAATTAAACAACAAGGAGACATTTTTATTACATATTTTTTTGAACGACAACTAATTAACTATATGACAATATATACATGACAAATCTATGTCACATGTCCTAAACAGTACTTGAACCCGAGCATTCTGACAATATATACCTCAAAATTCTATCTCACATGTCCTAAGCAGTACTTGAACCCGGGCATTCTGACAATATATGCGTCACAAATCTATCTGACATGTCGTAAACAGTACTTGAACTCCGTTGATTAGTTGAAATGTTTCTATAATTAAACAACAAGGAGACATTTTTATTACATATTTTTTTGAACGACAACTAACTAACTATATGACAATATATACATGACAAATCTGTCCTAAACAGTACTTGAACCCGAGCATTCTGACAATATATACATAACAAATCTATCTGACATGTCCTAAGCAGTACTTGAACCTGAGCATTCTGACAATATATACCTCAAAATTCTATCTCACATGTCCTAAGCAGTACTTGAACCCGAGCATTCTGACAATCTATACATAACAAATCTATCTGACATGTCCTAAGCAGTACTTGAACCCGGGCATTCTGACAATATATGCGTCACAAATCTATCTGACATGTCCTAAAACAGTACTTGAACTCCGTTGATTAGTTGAAATGTTTCTATAATTAAACAACAAGGAGACATTTTTATTACATATTTTTTTGAACGACAACTAATTAACTATATGACAATATATACATGACAAATCTATGTCACATGTCCTAAACAGTACTTGAACCCGAGCATTCTGACAATATATACATAACAAATTTATCTGACCATGTCCTAAACAGTACTTGAACCCGAGCATTCTGACAATATATACCTCAAAATTCTATCTCACATGTCCTAAGCAGTACTTGAACCCGAGCATTCTGACAATATATACATAACAAATCTATCTGACATGTCCTAAGCAGTACTTGAACCCGGGCATTCTGACAATATATGCGTCACAAATCTATCTAACATGTCCTAAAACAGTACTTGAACTCCGTTGATTAGTTGAAATGTTTCTATAATTAAACAACAAGGAGACATTTTTATTACATATTTTTTTGAACGACAACTAACTAACTATATGACAATATATACATGACAAATCTATGTCACATGTCCTAAACAGTACTTGAACCCGAGCATTCTGACAATATATACATAACAAATCTATCTGACCATGACCATGTCCTAAACAGTACTTGAACCTGAGCATTCTGACAATATATACCTCAAAATTCTATCTCACATGTCCTAAGCAGTACTTGAACCCGAGCATTCTGACAATATATACATAACAAATCTATCTGACATGTCCTAAGCAGTACTTGAACCCGGGCATTCTGACAATATATAAAGCACAAATCTATCTGACATGTCCTAAAACAGTACTTGAACTCCGTTGATTAGTTGAAATGTTTCTATAATTAAACAACAAGGAGACATTTTCATTACATATTTTTTTGAACGACAAGTAACTAACTATATGACAATATATACGTGACAAATATATGTCACATGTCCTAAACAGTACTTGAACCCGAGCATTCTGACAATATATAAAGCACAAATCTATCTCACATGTCCTAAAACAGTACTTGAACTCCGTTGATTAGTTGAAATGTTTCTATAATTAAACAACAAGGAGACATTTTCATTACATATTTTTTTGAACGACAAGTAACTAACTATATGACAATATATACGTGACAAATATATGTCACATGTTACTTGAACCCGAGCATTCTGACAATATATAAAGCACAAATCTATCTGACATGTCCTAAAACAGTACTTGAACTCCGTTGATTAGTTGAAATGTTTCTATAATTAAACAACAAGGAGACATTTTTATTACATATTTTTTTGAACGACAACTAACTAACTATATGACAATATATACATGACAAATCTATGTCACATGTCCTAAACAGTACTTGAACCCGAGCATTCTGACAATATATACATAACAAATCTATCTCGACATGTCCTAAGCGAGATTTGAACCCGGCATTACGACAATATATGCGCCACAAATCTATCTCGACATGTCCTAAAACAAGATTGAACTCCGTTGATTAGTTGAAATGTTTCTATAATTAAACAACAAGGAGACATTTTATTACATATTTTTTGAACGACAACTAACTAACTATATGACAATATATACATGACAAATCTATGTCACATGTCCTAAACAAGACTTGAACCCGAGCATTCGACAATATATACATAACAAATTATATCGACCATGTCCTAAACAAGACTTGAACCCGAGCATTCGACAATATATACCTCAAAATTCTATCTCATGTCCTAGCAAGACTTGAACCCGAGCATTCGACAATATATACATAACAAATCTATCGACATGTCCTAAGCGAAGATTGAACCCGGCATTCGACAATATATACATAACAAATCTATCGACATGTCCTAAACAGTACTTGAACTCCGTTGATTAGTTGAAATGTTTCTATAATTAAACAACAAGGAGACATTTTCATTACATATTTTTTTGAACGACAAGTAACTAACTATATGACAATATATACGTGACAAATCTATGTCACATGTCCTAAACAGTACTTGAACCCGAGCATTCTGACAATATATACATAACAAATTTATCTGACCAAGTCCTAAACAGTACTTGAACCCGAGCATTCTGACAATATATACATAACAAATCTATCTGACATGTCCTAAGCAGTACTTGAACCCGGGCATTCTGACAATATATACATAACAAATCTATCGACATGTCCTAAAGCAAGACTTGAACTCCGTTGATTAGTTGAAATGTTTCTATAATTAAACAACAAGGAGACATTTTCATTACATATTTTTGAACGACAAGTAACTAACTATATGACAATATATCGTGACAAATCTATGTCACATGTCCTAAACAAGATTGAACCCGAGCATTCGACAATATATACATAACAAATTTATCCGACCAAGTCCTAAACAAGACTTGAACCCGAGCATTTCGACAATATATACCTCAAAATTTATCTCACATGTCCTAGCAAGATTGAACCCGAGCATTCGACAATATATACATAACAAATCTATCGACATGTCCTAGAAGATTGAACCCGGGCATTCTGACAATATATACATAACAAATCTATATGACATGTCCTAAACAGTACTTGAACTCCGTTGATTAGTTGAAATGTTTCTATAATTAAACAACAAGGAGACATTTTTATTACATATTTTTTTGAACGACAACTAATTAACTATATGACAATATATACATGACAAATCTATGTCACATGTCCTAAACAGTACTTGAACCCGCGCATTCTGACAATATATATGGCACAAATCTATCTGACATGTCCTAAATAGTACTTTAAGATAAACGCGAAAGGAAGTAAGTAAGTAAGGAACCTGATCAAGGGCGCCGATTTTATCGATACCCGAACCAAACCAAACTTTAAGAATCCCAAGAAACAAACAAAAGCCACAAAACAAAAAAAACAACCACTGCTTCTTCTTCTCCAACCCCCCAACACTAAATCCAATATTACCACCCGATGACCCACCACCCGACCCGCCACTCTTTCGGGTTTGAAGCACCCGTTGAGTCAAACGGGTTTGTTTTTTTTCTTCAAACCCGCTTGTTTCAGCGAGTTCAGATGATCTAGGTGAGTTGAGAACATCGATTTCGTGGTGTTTGAAGGACTGGGCTCGACGGGTCATTGGGCCTGAGATTCGGGGTGAGTTGACTCGTTTTTGTGGGTACCCGCCATCTGCTGTTGTTGTATTGTTGTTGTTGTTATTGGCCATATGTATGATGAAAAAAAGGACCCAATAAAGTTATTGTTTGAGTGAGTGAGTATAGATCTCTGCCATTAATGGAGGACTAATTTAAGAACAGGCTGGCTGTGTGACTACTGATGATTGATCATAGGTGTGAATATGATGTCTGTTTGCTAAATTTTATATTTAATTACTATTGTTAAAATATTAATATATAGGTCTTTATGTGGAAAAAAGATAGAGTAGATCCATTCATGGTGATATTCTGTATGCCAGCCAGAGGCCTTTTCAAACATAATAATTACTACTGCATATCTAGGGATTGATTTGCGCGTTTTTGATGATCGCGCGATATACGCATTACGAACATCCGCATAACATCGTAACGTATATTGTGGTGATTCATCAAAAACGTGCATGAGATCACCGCATATCAAAAGCCTACTTCTTTTCGGTAAAACTTTTTCTTATCTTGAGGTGGTGAAATGGGCGAGTCAGATGGTCTCGCGCAACGGGCTAAACGGGTTCGGGTACTAATGGGCACGAGTCAAACGGACAAAGTTAAGTTATACGTCAAACGGGCACGGGTTAAACGGGTACGTAACAATACATATAGCCTTAAAAATTAGGTGGCGTTTAGAAAGGGATGATCTCATGTACATTTATTAACCATAACTAATAAAAACCAGAATTTTGTGCTAAATTTACGTCATAAAAATAAGTTCAAAAAACTAAAACGAGCAAAAAAAATTCATAGCCCCTGGAGACGAAGAGCCGACATCGAGGTGCCAAACCTTCTCGTCGATGTGAGCTCTTGGGGAAGATCAACCTGTTATCCCTAGAGTAACTTTTTCCGTTGAGTGACGGCCCCTCCACTTGGCACAGTTGGATCACTAAGGCCGACTTTCGTCCTTGCTCGACGGGTGGGTCTTGCAGTCAAGCGCGCTTCTACCTTTGCACTCGAGGGCCAATCTCCGTTCAGCCCGATGAGTCTAAGTCACTTTCTTTTTTGTTTGTCAGTTTCGGGAATATCCCTATTCATAGGTCCGAGATCTACATCTATGAATTGAAAGTTCGGAATGACCCACAATTTTTAGAATCAATAGGTCTTCAAATCGTTCATTCGAAAAATTTTATATATATCCACTTTACAAAGTTTTAAAACATTGATTTAACAAAAGGAAAAAATAAAACAAAATAAAAACATAAACTATAATGAAAGGAGAAAAAAAAATCATTGTGGTGATTGACTGATTTTACCGCACAAGTGAACTAACTCAAGTCAATCACTCATCACGCTCGTTATTAATAAAACCTACTATTATTTTTGCCCAGTTAGACCCATTGAAAATGTTCATGCTACCCAAAAAAGCCCTCAATTTTTAAAAATTGACCACAGGTAAAACTTACTTTCCTAAAAAGAGAGGACAATCGTGGCTATTTTAGAATAACATGGCATGAATTAAACTTGAGACTTCACATATTTTATGTGATAGTCACAAGCCTTTTTGCTACTAGACCACTTCTGAATGATTTAATGTGTAACGCTTTTTATATGAGAAATGATAATTCTTCTTACATTGTTTTTTAACCATCCTCATATTCACAAAGACATGAATGTTTAAATGAAGAACGACAATGATTGAAACACTTGTTATCGTTTTTATAAGTTATTGATAAATAGAAATATGAAGACCGTAAATATACCAAACTTCTTTTAGCCTAATGCTAATGGCAATGGCAAAAATTGTGGTCACCCACGTCTGGCATCGGTCTGCACTCGCTTTTCTCTCCAAGACTACATCCAACTACATTTCTTAATAAAACGATCGCAACCACAACCAAAACATACCCCACCAAAACTAAAAAAAAAAAAAAAAAAAAAGAAGGATACACACTCAAAACAAAATGAATGTTTGGTTGTCTGCCCAACCATAACTTTGAAAAGTTTGGGGTTAACCGGTTAGGTCGGTTGGGCTAATGGAGAAAACTCGGTTGGAGGATAGGTTGGTTAGGGTGCAACCCCTTCCATTAGCATTAGCCTTATATATGATGCCTTTTTATATAGGAAAACTAAGATTGATAATATTTGTTGATTATCAAATATTATGGACTTCTCGTAGGTGTAATCGGGTGACGCATCAGGTTGCAAAGGTCGCTCTTAATTCACCCGTTAGTTTCATGTGGGATTTTAATTTTCCGGCTGAAATTACCTCTATTGCGAAGAGTGATGTTGTTTAGTGTTTCTTAGCTTCAGCTATGTTCAAAAATAATATTTGTTGATTAGAATTTTTAGATGGTTTTGGATAACATGTTTCTGTTTTATTGTTGGGTTCTGGTATGAAAATGGATATTCTCCAGACATATCATGTGAGGAATGATAGGTCAAAAACATTTTGTACTCGTATTTATGCACACCATTCATCAAGATCATTTATTATATAGATAGGCTTGTACATCGTTAACACAATTATTCATTCAAGAACTGTTACAGCTTATAGCTACTAAACTCCATAAGTAAGGGGCAAAGCCAGAAAGTTTTGCTCGAGAAAATTTAGACTATAATTTTTTTCACTAAGGGGCACGTGCCTCCCTCCTGTCTCCGCCCATGCCTTAAGTTAAGGTGAAATTGAACTCTAATTTCATATCATCTAAAATTGTGGAGTAAAAAAAAACTCATGATTTAAGGTGATGTTGAACTACATTATTAGAGTTGAAGCAAAGCTGTGTATAATAAGATTACAAAAAACAGTCCTCCCACAACTTATCTTTCATCAACATCCAAATGGCAAGATTGTGTGTCCTAGCTTGTCTTCAAGGGCTTGGTCATAATGGACAATGTACTACAGCGAAATGTGACATCTGAACAACTAGCCAATGGTGGAAGATGAGAAGGTCAAATGTGCGTTACAAACGACTCATCAGATTGACCGATGGTAATTTGGGGTGAGTTGAGTTGACACGTTGGTATCGCCCATGACCCAACCTGTCTAGTTAAACTAATCTCAATACTCGAAATAGAAAATACAGTTGACTTCTTATAAACCTGAACTCGGCTCGTTATATGTTTTAAGCTCATTTTGTTATCAGACTTGATCGAGTTCAAGTTCAAATTACTGCATAAAATCTTGACTTCTTTTCATCACTCCCCAAACTTAATTAAGACTCCCAACTTGCCAGCTGTGATGATGGGCAATGGCAAGGGCAAACTAAGGGCATGGTTGTCACCAGTCCAACCACCATCATAAATGCACCAAACTAGTTGCAGAGCCGAGCAAACTACAATTATACATACCAGTGGTGAGTGTAAATCCTCAGCTTTTGTTCTAGCCAGATCCGGGTAGTCTTGACCGGATGATCAAGTGCTGCACCTGCAATGAAAGACATTCATTCACATTCTCAACTGTTGATTCTAACAATGGAGGTGTGTCACGATGAGGAAGACACACGCTATAGTATGGCACAAACAACACAGTCACGCAAATGTGGAGTGCAAATTATTAATTTTGGTTTCGCGAAACTTGAATTGCCAAATTCTTATTGTCCAGGCAACTTTATGAGTGGGTAGATAGATAAAATTACTTTCTGAGCTCAAAAAGCAGAATACATAAGGGCAAGTACTTAAGTGTTGTCATCTATGTGTGTGTGCGTGTGTTAACTGTAACAACGCAAACTGTGAAACATGAAGTGGGCTATCTTATATGCAGACCTATTAGCACACAGATAATGGTATGCTTAATGGATGTAATCAACTGATTATGCCTGACTACATCTTTCTCACTTCAAGCTCCACCAAAAAAACTTCATATTCCATTCCCCTGGTCCGCTGGCTTCGGTGCACTGAAATAGAGATCTCTAACAAAATTTGGGGGATGTGCGACTATAAACATAGGGTATAAAAGGGAACACTTTTTCATTATATATAACAAGCATAAGGGTACAAGAAAGAACTGCAAGTACTGGTAGTCTGGCATATCCACTGAATTCCGGAGATGCCCAGAAGGAAGTAAGTACAATGGGCAAAACCAAGAAACGGGAAAAAGGGAACCAGTTACAGACCTAAAACCTTTAAAAGTTATTGTCCCAAACCTATATTCAAACAGACAACACATAAACACAAGCCAAATCTAATCATTATCCTCGCCTCTATTGTTACCACGTGAGCCCATCACGCTCGAACTTGCACCAGCAGCATGCTGCAAATCTGACAGAGAAAATGATCGCCATGGAGAGCAAAAAGTCCTGGGAGACGAACCCAAAGATTCTTTAGGAGGAGGCTTTTTAGGACGTGCAGGTAAAGGCGGCAGAGAACCACTAGGCGACGAGCTTAAGCTGGAGCTTTCACCAACTACATTGCTACCATGGTTGTTGTTTAACCTCTTTGATATCCCGCTCTTAGAAGCAAAATTGCGAGACTTGTCCAATAAAACAGTATGAGCAAGCATGTTTTTGCGTTTCCTGTTGTAGGCATCCTCTGGTTTAACAATATCTTGAATCGATGGAGCTGACACTGCATCAGCAAGGCTTGTATATGACTTCGATTTCCCCGCATAAAATGTCGATATACCTCTCCTAATACATAAAATAAATAGGAAAATAAGCATTTATGATAAAATTGAATGATTGTATGTTTTAATGCTTTTATGTTCCATTAGACTATTACTTATATATGCATTTATTATATGTGACTTTTACTTATTTTACTGTATGCCTTGTCCTTTAGCCTTGGGTAGGGGTGAGACTGTTTGCATACCCTGCTCTAGAGAGATCGGGTAGTGTTGTTGCTATTGATAAAACTGAATGATATATTTTATATTTTTAATCCAATATTCCAAAAATCTCACACTAAGGTTGTGTTTAGCGACGAGCTTTTAAAGCATTTAGCTTTTATAATAAAATGCTTGTTTAGCAACCAAAGTTTAGCTTTTTTTATTTTTTTTAGTAACCATGGTTTCCACTGTTGGCTGACTAATCAACAAGGTTTGAGCCCACCGCCACATAGACTCCGAGGGAAAGTTGGCATGGCCACTTCAGAGGGAAATGAAATTACGACTCTCCCCTAGCGTTTGGATTTTGTTTAAACGCTCCTACTTGAAATGCTAATAAAAGAAGCATTTAGCATAAGCATCTAGCTTTTACGCCATCTTACTAACAACTGTACGTAACGCTTTTATAAAACAAACAACTATTGCTACAGTTTGCAGCTACTCCTAAGTACAACAGATACTCCTTCTAGCTATTGCTAGTTTTCAAAACATGGCCAAACATTCACTTACTAACAAATAATTAACAGTTCTAAATTAATCATATAACAACGACATTAACAAAGCATAACAATTAAGGAATTGCGCATACATGTCTAAATAGCACTAAATATAAATTATTAGAAACATTATTTCAATAAATTGCTTGTTTGGCAACACGCAGACTTATTTTTTTTTTTTTTTTTTTGGGTATACCTGGGTTTCCGACTCGACATTGCGAGACGACCAACCCCAGGGCGACTACCCTTTTGGATAGCCCGGAGTCGGCACAGGTGAACCTTCGTGGCCAATGAGGGATTAATTTTCTCCCAAGGGTTCGAACCCAAGACCTCTAGGCACTTTCGTCCTAAGAGGCTAAGCCGTTACCACTGGGTCACCCCCATTGGTTTTTGAAATACTAATAAATGAGATGTTGTTTGTCACAAAGAACTTTTTATAAGCATACCCATAGTGTAAAATGATGTGCCCTTGTAAACCCTTATAAGCCCCATGCCAAACACGGCCTATATAACTACAACGACAACTATGTTACTAAACGCTCTTATAAAACAACAAGCAACTGCTTGCTGTTATTACTAACTATGTTATTGAACGCTTTTATAAAGCATACTTGTCCTATTTAAAAAACGCTAATAAAAGAAGTATTTAATAATTACAACTACAATTACGTCACCGTACGCTTAATACAGCTACTGCTAAATGTTTAGAAACTATACTTGTCCTATTTAAAATACTAATAAAATAAGTTATTATTATTACAGCTACAGTTACGTCACGAAACACTTAATACAGCTACTGCTTAAGGCTACTACTGCAATAATAAATGTTTAGAAACTATACTTGCTAACTTATTACTAACTATGTTACTAAACGCTTTTATAAAACATAGCTTGCCTATTTAAAATCCTAATAAAATAAGTATTTAATAATTAAAGCTACAGCTACCGCTACCGCTCACGGCTACTGCAATAATAAATGTTCAGAAACTATACTTGTCCTATTTAAAATACTAAGAAAATAAGTTGTTATTAATAATTACAGCTACACAGCTACAGCTATGCTTACAGCTACTACTGCAATAATAAATGTTTAGAAACTATACTTGGTATGCTATTACTAATTAAGTTATTACTAGCTATGTTACTAAATGCTTTTATAAAATGCTAATAAAAGTAGTGTTTAATAATTACACCTACACTTACGTCACCAGACACTTAATCAGGTACTGCTAAACGTTCAGAAACTATACTTGTCAATAATTACAGCTACAGTTACGTCACTTTAATACAGCTACTGCTTACGGCTACTACTGCAATAATAAATGTTCAGAAACTATACTTGTCCTATTTGAAATACTAACAAAATAATTACAGCTACAGTTACGTCACTTTAATACAGCTACTGCTTACGGCTACTACTGCAATAATAAATGTTCAAAAACTATACTTGTCCTATTTATAATACTAATAAAATAAATTATTAATAATTACACCTACAACTACAGTTAAGTCACTTAATACAGCTACTGCTTACGGCTACTTCTGCAATAATAAATGTTTAGAAACTATACTTGCTATGTTATTACTAACTATGTTACTAAACGCTTTTATAAAACATAGCTTGCCTATTTAAAATGCTAATAAAATAAGTATTTAATAATTACAGCTACTGCTACCGCTCACGGCTACTACAATAATAAATGTTCAGAAACTATACTTGTCCTATTTAAAATACTAATAAAATAAGTTATTAATAATTACAGCTACAGCTACGTCACCACACACTTAATACAGCTACTGCTTACAGCTACTTCTGCAATAATAAATGTTTAGAAACTATACTTGCTATGTTATTACTAACTATGTAACTAAACGCTTTTATAAAACATAGTTGACCTATTTAAAATGCTTATAAAAGTAGTGTATAATAATTACACCTACACCTACGTCACCAGACACTTAATACAAATACAGCTACCGCTTACTACTACTACAATAATAAATGTTCAGAAACTATAGTTTTCCTATTTAAAATACTAATAAAATAAGTTATTAATAATTACAGCTACAGTTACGTCACTTAATACAGCTACTGGCTACAGCTTCTGCTAAATGTTCAGAAACTATACTTGTCCTATTTAAAATACTAAAAAAAGGAAGTGTTTAATAATTACAGCTACAGTTATGTCATCAAACACTTAATACAGCTACTGCTTACGGCTAGTACGGCAATAATAATTGCTATGTTATTACTAAACGCTTTTATAAAACATAGCTTGCCTATTTAAAATCCTAGGTATTTAATAATTACAGCTACTTCTACCGCTTAAGGCTACTGATGCTGCAGAATCTATACTTGTCCTATTTAATATACTAATAAAATAAGTTGTTATTAATAATTACAGCTACAGTTACGTCACCAGACACTTAATACAGCTACTGCTTACAACTACTGTAACAATAATAAAAGTTTAGAAAGTATACTTGACAGGCAAAGCTTGTTCCAAATCACACAAATTATTCAAGGAGCCTTTAAACAAGCTCTGCACTTCCCCACCGCCACCGCCTTCATCATCGGAATCACCGCCGCCACCAGACGCATCACTGTTATTACCAATAGACGACGAGCTGCTGCTCGAATCACGATCATCATCATCATCTTCATCTTCTTCATCGTTGAATCTAGATGAAGTGTTGTTGTTGCTGTTGTTGTAGATCCACATGTTAGGTTGATCGAATCGTGACCGTTGGATCTGATCGGTTGGTTTATCGAAGGCGAGTGACATGGTGATGGTGATGATGATTGAGCATGAAATGAAGGAATAAATTAGGGTTTGTTTTATTTTGAGAGATGAAGGAATAATGATAATAATAAATTTGAAGGAGATGAAATGAAGGGGGGCTTTCCTTATCCTCTCAAAGTCACTTGCCCACATTATTAACGAAGATGGAAAGCCATGCGATTGGGCTTGAGCGACTTACTTAGAATGACACTTAAACCCAGTGACTATTTTTTGTCAAGTTCTATAGGTAGCAATTAATGCTAAAGGATTTACTTTGCAACTACACTTAAACCTCGTGACTGTTTTTTAAGTTGTGAAACTTTGCATTTAATGTTTGGACTTATTTTCAATCGATATTGAGCCTCAAAAATTGTTTTGCCAAGCCGAAACTTTGCAATAAATGCGCTTTTGCTTCAGTAACCTCCCGACAAATAGTATATAGTATAATATAATTAATTCTCCAGTAGTACCAAATTAATAAACCCACGCTTTTCGGTTGTCTCTGCGTTTTTGAAGCCTCGTTGAAACAATCTCTATTTTCGGGTTTTTCCTGGAGTAGGGGTAAAATCTGCCTACATTTTACCTCCCCCATACCTCGCCTCGGCGGGATTGGGTATGTTGTTGCTGTTGTTGTTGTTTCATAAATAGATAGAGAATATAGATTAAGTTAACCATGTTACCTTCATTTGAGGTTATTATTACAATTTTTAAATACGAGTACTTGTACACAGCAATTGAATTTTATAAGAATTTTATAAGAGCATTTGTTATCGTAACTTAGGTTATGCCATAGTTTGCGCCAAAAAACACTCACAATCATAATATTCTTAAGGTTAAACTTTAACTCACTAACAATTTATAAAAACAACCCTTCATTTAAAGGCAGAGAAAAAAAAACGCAATTAGAAAGGTAACGCCCAACCTTTAACACCCAAATAATATGGACGACGGTATGGATAACTTGGGTTAACACCCAAATGTTAAACCTTAACATGCATTTGCAAGTTATGATAGCAAATGCTCTAAGGGTATAAATATTCAGCTGTATATATTATATGATTGGATGCTTTTTAAGATTATAGTTATTGAATAGTTTCCGCTAATAGGTATATAGTTAAGTTTTCGACCGTGTATTAGTTTAGTTAGCCGGTACATTATTTTGATTCAATATTATTCCTTAAATAGATTCAATTTTACTTTTTACTTTCAATAAAAGTTTGTTTTTTTATTACAAATATTATAGATATGGGGTTACAAGTTAGATGAAGGGTGTGTTTACTAATTTAAGTGTTTGAAGATAATGTCTTAATTAGTCTCATAAATGGCAAATTTTAGCTTTTGAGATATTGTGATAGTTTATGAAGTTACTTGTTTAATTGTAATTAATTGTTTAAATATGTTTTATTTTTTACACAAACTTATATAAGATCTTATAAGTCATAAGTCTTCATAATTTCAAGGGAAAATATTTTATAAAAGTATCATATTTGCCATAATTTTTTTTCTTCTAGGTATGAAACAAAAAAATCTCTTTATAAAAGTACAAATCTTTCAATTTCGGTCTTTTTAATGTACTTTGTGACATTTTTGCTCTTCAAACTATTAAAATGTCACAAAATACCTCAAGAAGACCGAAATTAAAATATTATTACCCTTATAAGGAAATATTTTTGTTCCATACCCTGAAAAAGAAATTGCAAGATGATATATTCGTAAAACATTTTCCCTAAGTTCAAACCCATTGGAATAAAGTTATAAGGGCTTATAACTATTAATTAAATTACTTACATACATTTCAAAATATAATTGATTATCACGCAAAAGCTAAAAATATATATGAATTTAATTTGATATATTTCTATGCGATTTTACATTAATAAGTTTCAACTCCAACTGATTCACCAAACAACTTTATAAAAATATAAACTTCAGCTTTCGGCTTATACCATAAGCTCCAACCCCGACTGCAACTCATTTTGCCAAACACCCCTGCTATATAGATTATTTATTTAGATAATAATAAAATAAGATTATCTTGTTAATTAATTAATTAAAGAAAGAAAGATAAGATAGGTGTTTGTCTGTGTGCTGGTCTAGTGGATCTAAAGTTTCTCATATTTGACATTTGGAGTTTTGGACTTTGGTGTCCTTTGGTTAAATAATCTATCAGCATTGATGTAATAATGATCAAATTTATTATCGCATTTCAGTTTTATATCACCTTTTAGTTTTTTCATCAAATAGATACAAACATATCCCAGTACCAGTCACACACACTAACAAAATATTCAGCAAGTGCAGCAAGTCTTGAATTGCGTCAAGCTTAATGAAATTCTAATACGTGAAAGTGCAGCAAGATCAGCAGGATCCTTGATCTTCTACTGGGTAAAAAAGGAAACACGATATACTAAACGTAGTGTTAATCTGGAGAACGACCACTTTGGCACATCTATATATAGTAATAAAAAAATCACAATATATAACACGTTATCTGTGTTTGTTAACTTAATCGCTCCTATTGTAACACGTTATCTTCCTAAATATATACAGATAGTATCCGAAAGATATTAGCTTGATAAGTAGTCCAGTCAAGTTATGTAGCCGTAATAATATCATAAAAGGTACTAACAACACTAGAACATAAGAACATAATAACTTTAAGAGGGGTTCTATAAATGAATCATTAGCAAGCATAACATGCACTATATTAGTCAAACACAAAAATCAAAGACTCGATTGTCGATTCATATAATTCAAGCACAAAGCTAGCTTACTAATCCACAATTCCAAACATAATATACCCCATATACAGGATCATAACTATATGTAACATAACCTCGCCACAAGTTTCGTTTAGAAACTACTAATGATAAAACCATAACTTGCAATATATTAAATCTGGCAAGCCAAAACAAAAGTTTCACATACGAGTTTAACAATAAAAACGCTAACGTTACAAAATAGATACGCCACTATGACAATACATGTAATAAGAAGTCACAAAGACAATGTGATAAGAGAACCAACCATGAGACAAGATGATAATTAGAAGTTTAGAACCCAGTCACCCACTCATTGTCTTCATGAAGATTAGGAGATATAAGGCTCGACATAACGTGAGTACGGATGAATGTATAGGGCTCTTTAGATTCAATCTCGAGTGCGTAATAACCCCCCATATTTTTCCAATACTCTACTACACTGCATTTCTTTGATACAATATGCGTTCGCAAATATTCATAAACCCATTTATTATGAATCGCCAAAAACCTACATTCACGTATTGCATCATCAGGTTGGTTAATTTCTTTAAATTCCTCTTTGGATAAATCAAAAGAAATAACAACGTCTTTGATAAGTTGTTTATTATACATAGCCCAGTGTAATGCCCCATTGCATAAAGTACCAATCTGTACATACGCATATAATTTAGAGTTCACGTGTCCAACACGTTTCCAAACGTTTGATTTTAACGACATCATGTAAAAAGTTGTTTTTTCTAAACCTTCATCCCCGTATAGAACTTTATAATCATCTGTTAAGGAATCATACCCAAAACCCCAACATGATCTTTGGGGGATTCACCACTGCTTTTGCAGTATTCTCTCCTCTCTAGTCCATGGATTAGCTACTATAACTTCATTACCATCAAAACTAGTAATACATGCAAGGCCATTCGAAGAACCAACCATATAGTATTCTGGACCATATTTGTTGAAGTAATTAGATGGACTATTATCCTTGCAACATGGAACAAGGTTAACTTGTCTTCTATAATGAGCTTTAGCAAAACGAGGGCGCGTTATCAAAGATTTCCACGACTTACACACACTCTTATATCTAATGAGATCCTTCACATCTAACCTTACGAGTATTTGCTCACATATATCATCATGCATAAACTCTCCCATTGAAACCAATTACTACTAGCTAGTAAGATGCCTGAAAGTATGTTTCAAAAAAGTAAGTACTCTCAACAATTAAAACTTCACATATGCAAACTTATAGGATACTTGGCCAAGCTTACTGAAAAAAAGCTTTTTTCACACTTTTTTTAGAAGCTTATAGAAAGCTAATAAGCTAATAGCCATCATTCTTTTTAATCTCTTTAACAAAAACACAAAGACACGAGGACATTGATATGTAAAGGAACCAATCATTACCTCCAAAAATCTTGGTCGAAGTCAGACTCCAAAATCGTTTTTTATCGATTGCTGGTTTAGGTTTATGCATGCAGGCATGTTTGTTTCCTTGCTTTTTCCTATCTTATAGATAAGCCCGTATTCCCATTAAAGCCCATTCTAGACCATTACTATATATATATATATATATATTTTTTTGTGAAAGGAGAACTATTATTAATCACAAAAAAGTGTACAAGACTATTTAAACCCCCATGGACATTTCCCATGATGATTTAAAGAGCCTAACAAATAAACTTGACAAAAACTACAAGCATTCTATACTTGATTCTATCACTTCTATACTTAACATCTATACTAAAAAAATACAGAACAACACTTTTATTACAACTTCACTTTGTACTATCAGTAGTTCTTTGTAACTTCACCTTCCATGTATCTTCAACTGTTTTGACTGCATTAGAATCTTTCACTACAAAACTCATTATTCTCCAAGTTATAGTTTCCTTTATATTCTGTATCAACAGATCAATATTCCTCTCTTTATTTTTGAATAACCTGGCATTTCTCTCTTGCCAAACAGTATAAACTGCAGCTCCCAGAACCAACCTTCTCACTATACTCCATATATTCTTGTTAGCTTTTAGTTTGGAAAATTCTTCAATAATTGTGTTCCAGTTGAAGGAAAAATGCTTGTCAAGTAACTTTTGCAAACCTTCCCAGACCTTATGAGTGTAATTACATTTGAAAAACAAATGTTCATGTGAATCGAGACATTGTTTACAGAACACACATTCCATATCTCTGTTTGGATCCCACACAGCAATTCTTTCTTGTGTCATCACATTACTATATATATAATGTGCCGGTCAAAACGACATAGTATTATTTTGGGCTTTTCCCGCCAAAAGTCGTTGGGCTGTTCTTTGGGCCTATTTTGGTCACATCTGTAGAATATGTAGGGTCCTACACCACAATTTTTGTATGCCATTTAACCTGAATCAACATTGGCTATGCCGGGTTCTTATTTCACTTTTGTGAGGAGCACTTTTTACCTAAAAAAAATATACAGTGCAATGATCGACGACGTGAAACAATACCCCGTCGCAACGCGACGAGCCATCGCCCACCTCGTTGTGTAGGGGTAGAATCTGCCTACATTTTACCTACCCCATACCTCACCTCGGCAGGATTGGGTATGTTGTTGCTGTTGTTGTTGTTTCATAAATAGATAGAGAATATAGATTAAGTTAACCATGTTACCTTCATTTGAGGTTATTATTACAAACTTTAAAGATGTTAAAAATTAATAATTAAAGGTAAAACTGTCCTTGTGAAAAAAAAAAAAAAAAAAAAACTGTAATAATGATGATTTTCTTAAACTACGTGTTTTTTTGTCTGTGTACAATAATTTTGTAAGAAGATCCCACCATCCCAAATTAATAGTATGTGGTTTTATTTTTATGTTTCAATTTAATTATCAACTATTAACAATAGATAAGAAAATTTAATTGAGTTTACCATATTACGCTTAGTTAAAACTAATACTATGTATTACAATTTAAAAAAAAGATTTGTTAATTAATTAAGAGTAAATTGCAAAATCGTCCTCGTGGTTTGCTCAGATTGCAAAATCGTCCTTGTGGTTCGCTAATTGCAGCGGCCTCGCAGGAAACTTTTCATCATTTTGTCCCCGGCTTTAACGTCGTTAAGTAGATTTCGTTAAGTGTTACACTTTAGCCCATTTTGTTAATGATTGTTGTCGCGACATCCTTTAAACCACAAGGACGATTTATGCAATTACACCGTTAGTCCTCAATACAAAAACAATTGCACCGTTAGTCCTTAATACATAATTTCGTTAAAAAGTCAAAAAAAATTGTAAAAAATCTTCAAAAATTATTTTTGATTTTTTCCAAAATTTTCAATATTTTCAAATATATATATATATATATATTTTTAAATTGAAATATTTTTTTCTAAAATTTTATTTCCAAATTATTTTTCCAAAATTCTAAACAATTATTTTTGAAAAGAATTTTGAAAAAAATTATGGAAAAATATAGGACAAATAAAATGCAATTTTTTTTGAAAAAATAAATCATTTTTTTAATTTTTCTTAGAAATTTGGAAAATAAATTTTTTGAATTTTTGTGTCCGATATTTTTCCGTAATTTTTTTTCAAAATTTTTAAAAAAATAATCTTTTAGAAATTTGGAAAATAATTTCAAGATAAAAAATGAAAATATTTCGAATTTAAAAAAAATATTATTTCGAAAAAAAAAATGAAAAAAATTTTCGAAATAATTTTTCCAAATTTCTATGAAAAAAATTCAAAAAAACATGATTTATTTTTTTCAAAAAAACATGATTTATTTTTTTCAAAAAAAAAAATTGCATTTTATTTGTCCTATATTTTTTCCATAATTTTTTTTTTCAAAATTCTTTTTCGAAAAATAATTTTTTAGAATTTTGGAAAAATAATTTCGAAAATAAAATTTTGGAAAAAAAATATTTCGAATTTAAAAAAAATATATATATATATTTCAAAATATTGAAAATTTTGAAAAAAATCAAAAATTAACTTTTGAAGATTTTTTACAATTTTTTTTTTTTTTTGACTTTTTTAAGCGAATTATGTATTAAGGACTAACGTGCAATTGTTTTTGTATTGAGGACTAACGTGTAATTGCATAAATCGTCCTTGTGGTTTAAAGGATGTACTGCAACAATCATCGGCAAAAGGGCTAAAGTGTAACACTTAACTAAATCTACTTAACGACGTTAAAATCCAGGGCCAAACGACGAAAAGCTTCGCGTGCGAGGTCACCGCAATTAGCGAACCACGTGACGATTTTGTAATCCGAGCAAACCATGTGGACGATTTTGCAAGTCGTCATTTTGTATAAAGTAAGAGAAAAACAATGATAATTATGTTTTTAAGTGTGTGTTTTTTATCGGTAAACAATTATTTTAATATGAAAAGAGTATCATTTATTAGCACCTGCTACGAGTGGTAAGAAATTTATAAAAAAATTATAAAAAAAGTTTATAAATAATTTATAAAAAGTTTATAAAAATTTATAAAAAAAGTTTATAAAATTTTATAAGAAATTTATAAAAATAATTATAAAAAAAAAGTTTATAAAAATTTATAAGAATTAACAAAAACAACCCTTCATTTAACGACAGAGAAAAAAAAACGCAATTAGAAGGGTAACGCCCAACCTTTAACACCCAAATAACATGGACGACGGTATGGATAACTTGGGTTAACACCCAAATGTTAAACCTTAACATGCATTTGCAAGTTATGATAGCAAATGCTCTAAGGGTATAAATATTCAGCTTTGTATATTATATGATTGAATGCTTTTTAAGATTATAGTTATTGAATAGTTTTCGCTAATAGGTATATAGTTAAGTTTTCAACCGTGTATTAGTTTAGTTAGCCTGTACATTATTTTGATTCAATATTATTCCTTAAATAAATTCAGTTTTTACTTTTTACTTTCAATAAAAGTTGGTTTTTTTATTACAAATATTATAGATATGGGGTTAGAAGTTAGATGTATTTACTAATTTAAGTGTTTGAAGATAATGTCTTAATTAGTCTCATAAATGGCAAATTTTAGCTTTTATGAGATATTGTGATAGTTTATGAAGTTACTTGTTTAATTGTAATTAATTGTTTTGTTTTATTTGTTACACAGACTTATATAAGATCTTATAAGTCATAAGTCTTCATATTTCAAGGAAAATATTTTATAAAGATCATATTCGCTATAATTTTTTTTTCTAGGTATGAAACAAAAATCTCTTTATAAAGTATAATCTTTCAATTTGGCCTTTTAATGACTTTCATGACATTTTCGCCTTCAAACTATTAAATGTCACAAAATACCTCAAGACCGAAATTAAAATATTATTACCCTTATAAGGAAATATTTTGTTCCATACCCGAAAAGAAATTGCAAGTGAATATGATATATTCGTAAAACATTTTCCCTAAGTTCAAACCCATTGGAATAAAGTTATAAGGGCTTATAACTATTAAATTACTTACATACATTTCAAAATATAATTGATTATCACGCAAAAGCTAAAAATATATATGAATTTAATTTGATATATTTCTATGCGATTTTACATTAATAAGTTTCAACTCCAACTAATTCACCAAACAACTTTATAAAAATATAAACTTCAGCTTTCGGCTTATACCATAAGCTTTAGCTCCAACCCCGACTCCAACTCATTTTGCCAAACACCCCTGCTATATAGATTATTTATTTAGATAATAATAAAATAAGATTATCTTGTTAATTAATTAATTAAAGAAAGAAAGATAAGATAGGTGTTTGTCTGTGTGTTGGTCTAGTGGATCTAAATTTCCTCAATTTTTACATTTGGAGTTTTGGACTTTGGTGTCCTTTGACCAAATAATTTATCAAAATCTTAGACAGGATGTAAGAATGATCAAATCTATTATCATCGTTTCAGTTTTTTCATCAAATAGATACAAACATATCACAGTACGTACCAGTCACACACACTAACAAAATATTCATCTCCAAAATGAAATTTTCACGCGTGAATGGTGGTGCTATGTAACGACGCATCGTTGAAGTCTTTCAACGTCTAAAGAGATGGCCTACTACGGCCATTATGTGTTTCGAGACATTTTGGAGCTATAGTAGTATTGCACTTCCTGTAAGCCTGTGCATAAGCTGCCTCAAGAGCTATAGTAGTATTGCATATGTTTTAAGCTATCCACAAACAAGTCTTGAATTGCGTCGAGCTTAATGAAATTCTAATACGTGAAAGTACAGCAAGATCAGCAGGATCCTTGATCTTCTACTGGGTAAAAAAGGAAACACGATATACTAAACGTAGTGTTAATCTGGAGAACGACCACTTTGGCACATCTATATATAGTAATAAAAAAAATCAAAATATATAACACGTTATCTGTGTTTGTTAACTTAATCGCTCCTATTGTAACACGTTATCTTCCTAAATATATACAGATAGTATCCGAAAGATATTAGCTTGATAAGTAGTCCATTCAAGTTATGTAACCGTAATAATATCATAAAAGGTACTAACAACACTAGAACATAATAACTTTAAGAGGGGTTCTGTAAATGAATCATTAGCAAGCATAACACATACATGCACTATATTAGTCAAACACAAAAATCAAAGACTCGATTGTCGATTCATATAATTCAAGCCCTTGTAAACCCATATACAGGATCATAACTATCAGTTTCGTTTAGAAACTACTATGTATTACAATTTTAAAAAAAATATTAGTTAATTAATTAAGGGTAAACTGTCATTTTGTATAAAGTAAGAGAAAAAAACAGTAATAATTATGTTTTTTTAAGCTATGTGTTTTTTGTCAGGAAACAATTATTTTAAGACGGAGAGAGTATTACTCCATCCGGTCCCATAATAATTATCCACTTTGACTTTTTTGAGTCTTTCTTGTTCCACTTTGACCATTAATATTTTTATTTCTGTTATATAATACTAGATGAAAATTATACTCAATGAAAATACATTTAAAACTCAATCTATTCATATATTTTTCATCAAGTATTATATTATACAAGTAAAAATATATATGGTCAAAGTTGAATAAAAAAGACCTAAAAAAATTAAAGTGAACAATTATTATAGGACGGAGGTAGTATTTATTAGCACTTGCTACGAGTGGCGATGGTATACATTAAGGTTAATATTTTTTTTTATGTATGTATGAGTGTGAATTAAGTGAAAGTGAATAAAGATAGTTTTTAAAAGTAATTAAGTATTTAAATATTTAATAGATTGAAATTTCTTTTATAAGTAGTAGTTTTTTATTCTAACAACATTATTACTTAGTTTATAAGATTAATTTGTTTATTGATTAAATTAATTAAAGAAAGAAATATAAGGAGAGGTGTTTGTCTGTTTGCTGGTCTAGTGGATATAAATTTCCTCAATTTTTACATTTGGAGTTTTGGACTTTGGTGTCCTTTGACCAAATAATTTATCAAAATCTTAGACAGGATGTAAGAATGATCAAATCTATTATCATCGTTTCAGTTTTTTCATCAAATAGATACAAACATATCACAGTACCAGTCACACACACTAACAAAATATTCATCTCCAAAATGAACTTTTCACGCGTGAATGGTGGTGCTATGTAACGACGCATCGTTGAAGTCTTTCACCGTCTAAAGAGATGGCCTACTACGGCCATTATGTGTTTCGAGACATTTTGGAGCTATAGTAGTATTGCACTTCCTGTAAGCCTGTGCATAAGCTGCCTCAAGAGCTATAGTAGTATTGCATATGTTTTAAGCTATCCACAAACAAGTCTTGAATTGCGCCGAGCTTAATGAAATTTAATACGTGAAAGTACAGCAAGATCAGCAGGATCCTTGATCTTCTACTGGGTAAAAAGGAAACACGGTATACTAAACGAGTGTTAATCTGGAGAACCACCACTTTGGCACATCTATATATAGTAATAAAAAATCAAAATATATAACACGTTATCTGTGTTTGTTAACTTAATCGCTCCTATTGTAACACGTTATCTTCCTAAATATATACAGATAGTATCCGAAAGATATTAGCTTGATAAGTAGTCCATTCAAGTTATGTAACCGTAATAATATCATAAAAGGTGCTAACAACACTAGAACATAATAACTTTAAGAGGGGTTCTGTAAATGAATCATTAGCAAGCATAACACATACATGCACTATATTAGTCAAACACAAAAATCAAAGACTCGATTGTCGATTCATATAATTCAAGCCCTTGTAAACCCATATACAGGATCATAACTATCAGTTTCGTTTAGAAACTACTATTGATAAAACCATAAGTTGCAATATATTAAATCTGGCAAGCCAAAATAAAATTTTCGAGTTTAATAACAAAGCTAATGTGCCAAAATAAATACGCCACTATGGGAAAAAATATAGGAAGTCACTAGACAATGTGATCAGAGAACCAATGACCATGAGATCGACAAGATGGTAATTAGGAATTTAGAACCCACCTATTCATTGCCTTCTTGAATTGAAGATGAGGAGATATAAAGCTCAGCATTACGGTAGTAGGGGTGAATCTATATGTCTCTTCAGATTCAATCCTAAATGGGTAATTACGCCCCACATTTTCCCAACACCGTTTTACATTGTATCGATTTAATAGACATTGCTTGCCACGATAAACCCAATCACTCTTAATCGCCAAAAAACTACATTCACGTATCGCATCATCAGGTTGGTTAATTTCTTTAAGCACCTCTTTGGATAAATCAAAAGAAATAATCAATCCTTCGGTAAGTGGATGATATCCATACATAACCCAGTGTAATGCCCCATTGCATAAAGTGCCAATCTGTACACCATCCGAAAACCTATAGTTCACATGTCCAACATGTTTCCAAACATTTGATTTTAACGACATCACATAAAAAGTTGTTTTTGAAACCTTTTTCCCGTATACAACTTTATAATCATCTGTTAGCGAATCATACCCAAAACCCCAACACGAAAAATGAGTGAATCGCGGCTTTTGCAATATTCTCTCCTCTCTAGTCCATGGATTGGCTACTATAATTTCATCACCTTTAAAACTATTGATACATGCAAGGCCATTCAAGAACCAACCATATAGTATTCTAGACCATATTTGGACAAGTAATATGGAATAGTGGCCTTGCCATATGGAACAAGGTTAACTTGTCTTTTATGATAAGCTTTAACAAAACGAGAGTGGGATATCAAAGATTTCCATGACTTACACACGCTCTTGTATCTAATGAGATCCTCCACGTCTAATCTTACGAGTATTTGCTCACATATATCATCATGCATAAACTCTCCCATTGAAACCAATTACTTGCTAGTAAGATGCCTGAAAGTACATATATGTTTCAAAAAAGTAAGTACTCTCAACAAATAAAACTTAACATATGCAAACTTATAGGATACTTGGCCAAGCTTACTGAAAAAAAGCTTTTTTCACACTTTTTTTAGGAAGCTTACAAAAAGCTAATAAGCTAATAGCCATCATTCTTTTTCAATTTCTTTAACAAAAACACAAATACACGAGGAACCAATCATTACCTCCAAAAATCTAGGTCGAAGTCAGACTCCAAAATCGTTTTTTATCGATTGCTGGTTTAGGTTTATGCATATGCATGTTTGTTGCCTTGCTTTTTCCTATCTATATAAGCCCATATTCCCATTGAAGCCCATTACTAGACCAATATTTATAAGGTATAAACCCATTTCATATATGGGCTCAAGCCCATATAGCTAGAAATGTTTATGCATATGCTGTGTTAGTTGCTAAAATTAAAAACTGAATTTTGTAATAGCAGAAACCGGAAGCATGCCAGTAAGCAGTAGCGGTTTGATTTATAGTGTTTAAAAAAGTACAGACGCTAGTTGCTAGTTCATTGTGTACAAATTACTAAATGCTAATTATAAATGCTTCAAAACGCTTCTAAATGCTACTGTTACTGCTAGTTTTTTCCTACTAAACTAAGACCCAATATGTAAGAAATCAGTTAACAACCGTAATGAATATAAACGCTTGCTGCTACTGCTAGTTTTTTCCAAACAAGTGAAACCACATATACAGCTAGAAGTAGTAAAAAGAATGGACTCATCAGGATTTGATAACATCTTAGAACAATTTAGAATCAAAATGGGTCACTTTATACAACGGGTCAAACGAGTTGGCTGACTACGGGGTTCGGTTGAGTCGAGTGGCTTTTATAGTGGTGTCCCGATGCAACCAAGTTAGGCACAGTGAGCAACCCGGTTTTGTGTTGTATGGCTGGTCTTCAATATGTGAGCAACACCAGTCTTTAACACGAGAACCACAACAATCAACATTCGACATACAAAACTAAATGCGCATACAGTAAAAAATTTGCAGCAGTAACTCAACTACTTAGATTATGTTAGCAAATATATCTTTTAAATAAGCTAATGCAAAATAGACTTATCATGATTATCATAAAAGGAGATTAGAGAGTGACAGATTAAGCCGATATGTGCTGATTACAAACGCTATCATAATAATATAGCAGATTTACAAATAGGTTCTTCTTGTGTTCATGGGATCACCCCATTTATAAAAGTTAACCTTACGGACACTGACCATCATACCAAACTACAGCAATGAGGAAGTTGTTTTACAAGAACTTCAATAACATCTAGGCCGTTATCTTCCTACACATTCACAAATGGTAACATAAAGATACTAGCTTGATAACTAGTCCATACAAGTTGTGTAACCGTAATAATATCATAGAAGGTACTAACAACACTAGAACATAATAACATTAATTAAATAAATGAATCATTAGAGGTGGCATAACAACACTAGAACATAACAACACTCTGAATGTTGGCCCATTTTAAAGGCACATGCTAATAGGGTAGAGGTGGCAGAACTGAGGATACTAAGATGGACTTGTGGTAAAACCTTGCTTGACATGATCCCGAACGGAGTTTTCAGAGCAAAACTTGAAGTCGGGAATATTGTTTCGAAAATGAGAGAAGGAAGGTTGAGGTGGTTCGGACATGTCAGGAGGAGGCCACAGTCAGCGCCAGTTAGAAGGGTCGAAACGCTTGATGTAGATGGCATGAGAAGGAGAGGCAGACCCAATATCAGGTGGGAGGATAGACTTAAGCTTGACATGATGGAGCTTAGTTTGACCGAGGACATGATCTCAGATAGGAAGGGGTGGAGGGATAGAATTAGGATTTGCGGGTAGTGGTGCTAGGTGCCTGGCTTTTAGGTGTCCCCTTTTGCCTCCGAGCGTGTTTTGTTTTGTGGTCTCTTTTGCTTTGCCGTAGTCTTAGGCCCCGTGCATGGTTTACGTTGCTGTGTTGTTGCTCCCTCAGGTTTGTCTCGCTTTGTCTTGCTCCCGACTTATGGATTTTGGTGCTACGTGTTTTTTGCATTAGCTTTATGCCTAGTGTGCTACTTTGCTTTTCTCTATGTTGCCCCCTTTGTTGCCTCGCTTATGGTGTGCATGGGCTTTTTTTTTTTTTTTTTTTTTTTTTTTGTTGCGCTTTGCTATTGGCTTATTTACGGTATGCTTGTGCGTGGTTCTTTTCCTGTTTGCTTGTTTGCGTGCTTTCTTTTACTTCGCTTTTGCCTATTTTTTTGTCGTATGCTATCTATATCCTTTCACACTAGCACACATGCACTTGCCGGAGGTCTCATTGGAAGCAGTCTCTCTGCACACGGGTATACCCTGGTGTAGGGGTAGTATCTGTCTACATCTTACTACCCCCATACCCTGCCTAGGCGGGATTGGGTTTGTTGTTGTTGTTGTTGTTGTTGTAAATAAATGAATCATTAACAAGCATAACACATACTTGTACTATAGCAGTCAAACACAAAAACAAAGAATCGGTTCATGTAATTCAAGTACAAAGCTTACTAATCCACAATTCCAAGCAAATTATACTCCATATACAGGATCATAACTCCGCCACAAGTTTCGTTAAGAAACTACTTATGATTAAACCATAGGTTACAAGAGCTTAACAATAACAAAGCTAATGTGCAAAAATGAATATGCCTTCAAGTTGTGCAGTATGGGATTTTAATGAGTATTGCAAAGCCTTCGATGTAAAGTATCAATGTGCAAATTTGATACTTTACATTGCGACCATCTTCGAGCGAGAATTACACCCAAAATATACCATCTAGACTACTCATTGCAACCATTTGCGTTTATAAATTTCCATTCTGCATCATATATTCTCATGAAAAACCATGTTCTACTCGAGCTAATGAGTAGTTCAAAAGTCACGAGCTTAATGTGCAGTCCAAAGAACCGAGCATATGGAAAGACAAAACAGTTTCCAAGCTTATGGAAGTTTACAATTCTAGTCTAATTAGGACTCCTTATTTGTTAAGGACTATCTAGCTTTATTAGAATTGTAGTAGGATTAAAGCAAATTTAACACTATATAAACAAACCGAAATGGTTTGTAGTGTGCATTCAATATCGCTTTTGTAAGCAAATACTTTTCGATTAATTGGAGAGCTTATTCCAAGAAACATTGTGTGTTCCAGCTTTATTTGTTTTAGTGTTTCTGATGTGAACATCAATCAGACGTGTGGTGTTTTCTGTTTGTGAACCGATCAGGTGTGGGTCTTGAATTGGTATCAGAGCCAGGTTTAAGCAAGTCAATCACAGCAGGGAGTTGTTTCCAGTCGATCACAACAGGGAGTTGTTTTCAGTCGATCACAGCAGGGAGTTGTTTCCAGTCGATCACAGCAGGGAGTTGTTTCCAGTCAATCTCAGCAGGGGTTCCAAACAATAGCAGTCGACTAAAGGGTTTCAAGAAATCGATAAAGTTTAAAACTTTACACTTGGTTTACTTAGGCAAGAAGTAAAACAAGCTTGTTCTAGGGCCGAAGTCAATCCAACTACACCGTAACTTACAAAAGGCGCTCAAGAAGGATGGTGCAAGGCTAGTCGAGTCAACCACCTATTGAACATTCTAAAAACTCTTCAATGTCCAATGTTAACAAGCACGAACTATAACATATGGGCAATAAGAGTTAAAGCGGTATTCGAGTCCATGGAATACTCGATGCACTGGAACCGTGGGAAGGAACACAAGTTGTTGCTAAGCAAGATCACATGGCGATTGCGTTATTTTCCAGCGATTCGGAAGAACTTGTCTTTCAAGTTTCACAATTCAACACTGACCAAAGAAACTGGGAGCTTTGAAGACCGTATGTGGGTGTTGATCGGGTTCGAGACGCAAGGTTGCAAACCTTGGAGACGGAATTAATCTTTAAAGATGAAAGCCAACGAATCAATCGATGACTTTGCGGCTAGGTTGGGAAAAATTGTAATCAAGTAAATAGCTTGGGAACAATTTATGAAGACAAGAAACTTGTTAAGAAGTTACTTGCATCCGCTCCGGATAGGTATGTTGCAATTGTTGCCTCAATAGAACAATTTGTCGACTTGAATACTATGTCTTTTCAAGAAGCAATTGGAAGGTTGAAAGCTTTTGAAGGAAGAATGGTGGTGTTGACACCATCAAGATCAAGGCATGTTGATGTTCGGAAGGGTCGAAAGATATGATAAGAAAGGTCGAGGAAGGAATTCCTCGGTGGCAACGGAAAAGGTCAAAACTTTTCTTCTCAAAACAAATCTCATGATAGTGGTCAAGCTAATAACCACAACCGTAACAACCCGGGAGCAATACGGAGCAAAGAAGAACAAAAGTCGAGATCTTTCAAAGATTCAATGCTTGGATGTGATGAATATGGTCACTTTGCTTCTAACCGCTCGAACGAAGTGAATGTAGCAAAAGCATGAATCAAACCTTTTGCAAACGGAGGATGATGATGACCGACACTTTTTATGATGAAAAGCGCTCAAGAAGTAGTTTTCTTGAATGAAGAAAGATTATCCCAAACCAATTGAATACTAAGCCAAACGAGGAAGACACTTGGTATTTGGATAATGGAGCAAGTAATCACATGACGGGATCCGAGAATATTTTTCGGAGTTGAATGAGAATATCTCCCAGAGTGAAGTTTGGTGATAACTCCAACATCGAGATAAAAGGGAAGGGTTCGATAATCATTGAAGGAAAACGGGTGAGCAACGGTTAATCAACGGAGTCTATTACCTACCCGAGCTAAAGAGCAACATAATTAGTCTTGGGCAAGCTACCAAGGCGGATGTGACATTCGTATGAAAGGTAACCTTCTTACTATGCGTGACTCAGATGGTAAGCTTCTAATGAAGGTTCCTAGAACAAGTAATAGACTTTACAAGATTAAGCTCCAAGTTGGAAGTCCGGTGTGTCTTAAAGCAAAGATGGAAGATGATGCTTGGTTATGGCATGCTAGGATGGGTCACATTAATTTCGAGACGATGGAATTAATGGCAAGGAAGGGCATGGTTGAAAAGTTGCCAATAATTCATCAAGAGAACAAGTTGTGTGAATCTTGTTTGATTACCGACCTATGTGGACCAATTTCTCCACCATCCATAGCACGAAACAGTGAAGTAAAGCAAGAGGATTCGAGTATCTTAATAAGTCAAGAAAGCTACGCAAAGAAGATCTTGAAAGATGTTGGGATGCATGAAGCGAATCCTACTCAATGTCCATTAGAACCTGGAATGAAGTTAAGCATGGACAAGGAAGGAAAACCGATTGATGCAACTTTGTATAGACGACGAGTTGGTTGTTTAAGGTATTTACTACACACTCGACCGATTTATCTTATTCGGTTGGTTTGGTTAGTCGTTACATGCAAGAACCAAAATAATCACATATGGCACTGTGAAACAAATACTAAGGTATATCCAAGGTAGTTTGAATTTTGAATACGATACAACCAAGAGAAGACCAAGGAGTTAGTGGGTTTAGTGATAGTAGTTTTGCTATGGACCAAGATGATGGTCAAGCACAACGGGCATGTATTTTATCTAGGAAATCACCTATCACTTGGTGCTCACAAAAGCAAAACACGGTGGCTCGTGACTTTTGAACTACTCATTAGCTCGAGTAGAACAACAGCCGTAAAGAATATAAACGCTAGTCGCCATCGCTAGTTTTTTCCAAACAAGTGAAACCACGTACAAATTAGAAGTAGTAAAAGAATGGACTCATCAGATTTGATAACATCTTAGAACAATTTAGAATCAAAACGGTCACTTTATACAACCAAGTCAAACGAGTTGGTCGACTACGGGTTCGGTTGAGTCGAGTGGCTTTTATAGTGGTGTCCCGATGCAACCAAGTTAGTACATGATGAGCAACCCGGTTTTATGTTGTATGGCTGGTCTTCAATATGTGAGCAACACCGCCTTTAACACGAGAACCACAACAATCAACATTTGACATACAAAACTAAAATGCGACACAAGAAAAATTTAAAGAAGAATCAACTACTTAGATTATGTTAGCAAATGTGTCTTATAAATAAGCTAATGCAAAATAGACTTTTGACAGTTACCTTTTTATTTTACCAGCTCAACCCATCAGAAATACAATATTTTAGGCAGTTGTACCAGTTCTGATGCCGCCGCGAGTAGCTCAGCTGGAGAGATATTAAGTCTACGCTCGGTCCAGAATGTTTGGGACTGCTTTTACTTCTGAATTAAGGGACATTTAGGAGTGCTTTTACAGTTAAATTAAGAGGTGTATAGGACTATCTTTAGCTGAATTAAGGGATGGGTGGGGACTGTTTTACAAAGGGATACTGCATAAAGTACTAAAAAAATGTTCTGAAAAACACATTTATGTTACACAGGTTGACTTGCATCTATACGGCGTGTAAAGCAGAAAAAATCATGTATCAGTTGAAGAGCTTGGCAAGGGTATTGAACAAGGGCATGTGAATTCCAGGGTTAACCTACTAGTTTTTGGCCTTTGGAGTTTTGGACTTTGTTGTCCTTTGGTGAAAAAATTATCAGCATCTTAGAGCGGATGTAACAATGATCAAATCTATTATCACCACATCAGTTTTATATCACTTTTTATTTTTTTTGATCAAATAAAAACAAACATACTTCATAATACCAATCACACATATGAACAAGACTATGGTCACCAAAAGGAAGCTTTCACGCGCGAATGGTGGTGCTATGTAATAGTCGACGACGCGTCGTTGAAGCCTTTATTATCGTGAAGAGATGGCCTATTACGCCATCATGTATATAGAGTAGTTTTGTCAAGAAGCATGCATGTAGTGTTTTACATTTTGTTTAAACAGTGCATATGTTTTGTTTTGATTGATACACTCAAACTCATTCATTAGTTATACCATATAGAGTATTTTTGCCGAGAAGCAGTAAAAACATAACTCCGACTCAAGTTTCGTTTAGAAACTACTAATGACAAAACCATAAGTAGCAATATATTAAATCTGGCAAGCCAAAACAAAAGTTTCACATACGAGTTTAACAATAACAACGCTAACGTTACAAAATAGATACGCCACTATGACAATACATGTAATAAGAAGTCACAAAGACGATGTGATATAAGAACCAACAATGAGACAAGATGATAATTAGAAGTTTAGAACCCACCTATTCATTGTCTTCATGAAGATGAGGAGATATAAGGCTCGGCATAACGCGAGTAGGGATAAATGTATAGGGCTCTTTAGATTCAATCTCGTAATAACCCCCCATATTTTCCGATACACTAAAATGTATTTCTTTGATACGATAGTCATTATAAACCAAAAACTTACATTCACGTATTGCATCATCAAGTTGGTTAATTTCTTTAAATACCTCTTTGGATAAATCAAAAGAAATAACTAATCCTTTGGTAAATTGATGATGTCCATACATAGCCCAGTGTGTTGGTCTAATGTTCTACTCGAGCTAATGAGTAGTTCAAAAGTCACGAGCTTAATGTGCGATTCAAAGATCCGAAAGTATGGAAGACAAAACAGGTTTCAAGCATATGGAAGTTTACAATTCTAGTCTAATTAGGATTCCTTATTTGTTAAGGACTATCTTGCTTTATTAGAATTGTAGTAGGATTAGAAAGCAAATTCTAACACCTATATAAACAAACCGAAATGTGGTTTGTATGTGTGCATTCAATATCGCTTTTGTAAGCAAATAATTTTCGATTAATTGGAGAGCTTATTCCAAGAAACATTGTGTGTGATTGTTTGTGTTTGTTCTTGTGAACTACGATCGATTGGGTCTTGAATTGGTATCAAGAGCTAGGTTATTGAAGCAGAAGTCGATCACCAGGTTATTGAAGCAGAAGTCGATCACCGTGTTATTGAGCGGTCGATCACCAGGTTATTCAAGCAGAAGTCGATCACCAAGGTATCCAAGGTAAGGATTCCAAAGTCGATCACGTATGTATCCAAGGGAGGGATTCCAAAGTCGATCGCGAAGGTTTCAAGCAAATGATTATCACAGGAAGGGTTTCCAAAGTGTCGATCACGGAGGTTTCAAGCGATCGATTATTACGAATGGTTTTCCACAATCGATCACAAGGGTTTTTTACAAGGTTTCGACTTAAGCAAGAAGTCGATAAAGTTTAAACTTTACACTTGGTTTACTTAGGCAAGAAGTAAAACAAGCTTGTTCTAGGGTGGAAGATAATCCAACTACATTAACTTACAAAAGGCGCTCAAGAAGGATGGTGCAAGCGTAGTCGAGTCAACCACCTATTGAACATGTTGGAGTATGCTCGTGTCATAATAATTAATTATATGGCTAGTCATATGTGAGCCTATGGGGTCACACACATATACACTTAGACACCATTATCATAATGTATTTATCGTATTTACATTATGTATAACCTTTGTTACATAAGGGTGTAGAGTGGGGTTTATGGATGTTGAAGGGCTTAAAGTGTAACTTTAGATTTGACATCAATTAGCATTAATGCTAATTGATTATGATTTGATTATAATGAATGTTGATTGGGAGTTACACATGGACTTCATAACCTTCCTCCCCCCTCCCCTTGGTGTACGGCCACAACACACACACACTAGGTGTTTTTGGTTTTGGTTTTTCTCTCCTTGATAATTCTAATAGTAGTCTTGTGCAAGGATTGATACAAGGGTTTAGACTAGCATCAAAGGGTGTTCGTTGGACGTGTAGTGTGTTTCACACATTGGGAAAGACCAACCTTATTGGTCTTTTGGTTTCTTGGTTCCATTCGTGGAGGTGATTGGTGTCTCGTTACCGGAATCACGCTACAAAGGTATAAACCTAATCTTTGTTTTATTTGATTGATCATATGGCAATATGGATCCGTTGTTGGTGATGATTCCGCCATGCTTATTTGATATTTATATGTTTATTATATTCATCATCACCTATAGTGGTATCACGAGCCATCATATGTGCCATATGATTATCGGGTATGTGAAAAAATGGTCAAAACGCGTGTTTTAAGTGTTTTTGAAACCACTTTCAAAACAGCCCGAGGGCTCCATTTTTCATGGATTAAGAATGTTAATATTAATATAAACATCTGTGATTTTTGGTCCTATGGCCATTGGTTTCGCATTTGTTAATTAAACAATGTGTTGACGCTAAAATGGCTTTAATCGCGTTGTTTTAATCGATTCTTGAAACGATTTGAAAACAGCCCCTAAGGCTTAATTTTCTGTGGTAAAATGATTTTAGAAGGTCTAATTTCAGTAGGTTTGAGAACCTAAATCCATTTTACTCGCTGCATCAATCGGGTTTTAATTCTTGTTGATTATTTCTTCGATCGTTGGCTAAATCTTTTATTTCATGCTATTTATATTGTTCCCATGGCAAATACATGCATGTTTGCTCATGGGATTAGCCAACACCTTGTTATGATCATAATTTTATGGTATTATTATGTGTATATGCAAAGCCGATGAAAACCTAGACCACTTGTGCTATGAATGATTGTGATTGTCGTTAATTTCTTGTTATTTGGGGTTTGCCATTGTTTCGCTTTTATGTATGAATTTTAATTTGGTTTTGCCATTGTTTGGGCATGTTACAATAGATAGATAGTAGATTAGTTGTATTTTACATTCTATATATTGTAACCGATGCTTGGAATGGAATGGCGAAGCATAAAAGACATAAAGACGCAAAATGGCTGCTCGTACAAGCTGCAGTAAACGGCGTTTCCGATGATTGGTGGCGTATTTTTAACCAAATTTTTTTGCAGATAGACAACTCATGGGCCCACAACTTTGTAGTTTGGTGCTAAGCTCGGGATGACTCCTTCTAGGCCATTTGGGCCTCCGAATGCAGAAATTCGGGCTGGCAGATTCACTTTTCATGTGCATTATGGGCTTCTACTTGTCCTTGCTAGGTCTTGGAGCAAGTGGGAGTCCTCCGTGTGGTTGTGGTTTATGTCCCTAGATGACTCTTGGTTCTCGTGATGGCTCACGAGACCAAGCATAGGTTCTTTCATCGGTTGAGGCTTTGCATATTGTGGTTGTGTGTTGGTTGTTTGCTTATTATGTATGTTGTGAATGTATATAACTTGCAAATAGTTTTCTAAAACTTAAAACGCAACACAAACCATTTTCAAACTAAATCTCATGATTTAGTTTAACTAAGTTTAAATATGGATTTAACTTAAAATCATTGTTTTAATAATAACACTTAACTTGTTATGTATGTTATTCGATTTATGTATTGTCCTATCTCTTTATAATCCACATAGGTTGTATATTAGACTTGAATATGGACAACTTGACACACATAAATTAAAACAATGATTAGACTTAAAGTTAAGAAGAGTTTTTAACTTGTGCTACGAAGAATGAATGCATGCTTTTTCAGACACCTTTTTGATTCACATCAAAATATTTTACCCGTCACAAATTTAAGTCATGCCGTCCAATCGCTTGAGAACACTTGCAATTACTTTTGCCTATGCGTGGGACCTAGGTTGAATTGTAATCCAAGGTGATTATTGTCTATGCGTGGGACCTAGATTTATTTTCGTTCTCAAATTGGATGACTTAATCGAGTTAAGCGGTGAGACCTTGACCCGAGGCAAGGATGGGACTAAACATGCCAGCTTGACACTAGATGCTTGTTCACTAGTGCCATGGGTCCCATAAGGATCTAAGAGTTGCACTTGATTTGCAATTGGTCGACGTTACCTACCTATTGAATCCACCATTGCTAGCAGATCAACTGATGTGATGGTGGAATCTCAATGAGGATCTTAGCCTTTTTCGCAAAATTAATTGTTTTTCTTTAAAACTTGGGTAGTTAATTTTAAAAGGATTAATTATTGTAAGATACTAAAATTTGAATTTTGTTTGTTTTGTAGATGACAACTCCAACTCAAACCATCAACAACTCGTCAATCGATCAATTTCGAGAAAGAGAGATTGAATGGTAACAACTTTTTGATGGTACCAAACTTGAGGATTGTCCTCAAGTCCGAACAAAAGTTTTACCATCCGAACAGCTTTACCCGAGCCTCCCCGCCGAAAATGCCACCGTCATTGCGTGCGTAATGCCTACACTCGTAGGTTTAATGAACAAGCAGAAGTCGCTTGTCTTATGCTTGCGAGCATGATCCCGTAAATTCAAAAGAATTTAGAGGACCTCACAAGATTTGACATGATAACCGAACTAAGAACTATGTTCGAACAAAGAAGTCGAGCAGAATTATTTGAAACTGCCGATCATTCCATGCTTGCAAGGTGAGGAAGGACAATCGGTCAAGAGCCATATCATGAAAATGAAAGGCTATCTCGATCGATGGAGCGGCTTGGATACCCCATGCCTCGGATCCTTGGAGTGAGCATGATACTAACCTCACTTTCAAAGGAATTTGAACAATTTGTGCAAAACTACAACATGCACAACATGGGCAAGACCATACATGAACCGCATAATATGCTCAAACTTGCGTAAAAGGTATGCCCAAGAAAGCTCCAGTTGTCCTAGCTATCAAGCAAGGCAAAATCCAAAAGAACAAGGGAAACCGCAAGCACCGGCAAGGGACAAGGGAGAGGCAAAGGTAAGCTTGCTTACGCCCCAAACCTAAAGTCCCCACCGCTAAGAAGGAGCACTCACCAAGGACGCACCGCCATCACGTGGAATGGTAGGCATCGAAGAGAAACCGTCCGGTGTACCGCGAGTTGAAGAAGAACAAGGCTAAGCGGGGCTAGTACATCGTATCTTCACTATAGAACTCTATACTTTTCCTAATAAACTCGGTATATGATACAGTTGTGGGACTCACATTTGTAATGATGCGTGCTCTTAGGGAAGTCGAAAGTTGAAGCATGGCGCTTTGGACCTGACGTTGGTAATGGGAATCGCACCGTCAAAGCGATAGGAAGCTATGATTTAATCCTTCCTAATGGACTAGTTATTGTTTTGAATAATTGTCATTTCGCACCTACTATTACTAGAGGTGTTGTTTCACTTTCTCGTTTGAAGGATGATGGTTTCATTCATGTTTTACGGATTTTGGCATTTCGGTTTCTAAGGATAATGTTTTTATTTTAATGCTATTCCTAGAGATGGTATTTTGAAATTGATATGCGTGATCCTAATTCAAACAATGGTTCTATATATAATGTTAGCAACAAGAAATCTAAACGTAACATGGATTCAACTTTTCTATGGCATTGTCGTCTTTGCCACATAAACAAGAAACGACACGAAGTCGCAACAAGATGGGCTTTTAGAATCAATTGACGACGTCTTTTGATAAATGTGTTTCTTGCATATCCGTAAGATGACACGCAAGCCTTTTCCCATGTTGGAGAAAGAGCTAAAGACCTACTTGGACTCATACATACCGATGTATGTGGCCCATTTAGGATCATGTCTAGGGAAGGAGCTAACTACTTCGTCACTTTTACCGACGATTTCAATCGATATGGTTATGTTTACTTGATTAAACATAAACATGAAGTCTTTGAAACGCTCAAAGTATTTCAAAGTGAGGTAGAAAATCAACTCGATAAGACTATAAAAGCTCTTCGATCCGATCGTGGAGGCGAATATATGAGTCAAGAGTTTTAGATCATCTAAAAAGTGTGGGATAGTCTCACACCACTCCTCCACATACACCACAACATAATGGTGTATCCGAAAGGAGAAATCGTACTTTGCTAGACATGGTTCGATCTATGATGAGTCTAACAACGCTGCCAATGTCCTTTTGGGTTATGCCCTAGAGTCTCGCGCCCGCATTCTCAACATGGTTCCAACCAAGAAGGTAGATAAGACACCATACGAAATATGGCATGGGAAAGTCCCTAACTTGTCTTACTTGAAGGTCCGGGTTGTGAGGCCCTCGTGAAACGAGAAACGCCAAACAAACTTGAGTCTAGATCTATCAAGTGTATCTTCGTAGGATACCCAAAGGAAACGATGGGTTACTACTTACTACCCACCCGAGAACAAAATATTTGTTGCTCGTTATGCCGAGTTTCTTGAGAATAGTCTCATTTCACAAGAAGCAAGTGGGAGCACCGAGACTTTGACGAAATTCAAAGTGAAGATGCACAACCTTCCGTAACACTAGTGAGCATCAAAATGAGACCGAACATGAAAATGTCGAGCCTCTTAGAGATGTTGCTCCGATTCGAGATCCGCAAGGATACCTCAAGCACCGAGCGATATGGTTTCTATGTCGATGCCGAGGAACATGAGTTAGGGATCAAGATGAACTCGCTAACTATCGAGCTGCATTATCGAGTTCGAACGCGATAAATGGCTCGGTGCTATGAAATCGGAGATGCAATCCATGAAAGACAATGAAGTCCGGGTCAAGTTGACCGCCTCCTAATGCTAAGACCGTTGGGAGTAAATGGCTCTTCAAGAAGAAGACCGACATGGATGGCAATGTACACACCTATAAAGCGCGTCTAGTAGCAAAAGGTCACACTCAAACCTACGGATTGACTATGAAGAGACCTTCTCACTGCTGTCGACGTTAAAGCTATTAGGATTCTTATAGCCATAGCAGTACTATGACTATGAGATTTGGCAAATGGATGTCAAGACGCCTTCTTGAACGCCACCTAAACGAAGATGTTTACATGGTGCAACCCGAGGGCTTCGTGAATCCTAAACATCCCAACAAAGTTTGCAAGCTTCAAAGATCCATTTATGGATTAAAGCAAGCATCTAGAAGTTGGAACAAGAGATTTGATGAGGAAATCAAAAGATTGGTTTCGCTCAAAACTTTGATGAGCCATGTGTATATAAGAAAACTAGTGAAAGTAATGTCGATTCTAGTCTTATATGTCGATGACATATTACTCATGGAAACAACATTCCAATGCTACAAGATGTAAAACTGGCTTGGAAATTGTTTTGAAATGAAAGACTTAGGCTAAGTCGCAGACATACTTGGAGTCAAGATCTACTGTGGATAGATCAAAGCGGTTAATCGGCTTGAGTCAAAGTGCATACATTGACAAAATCCTAAAGCGATTTAGGATGCAAGATTCCAAACGTGGAAGTATTCCAATGCAATCGAATACAGAATTGAGTAAAACTCAAGAACCCTCTACACCCGAAGAGGTGAAAAGGATGAAGGGTATCCCATATGCTTCTGCTGTGGGATCCATCATGTATGCGGTTAGGTGCACTAGACCGATGTAGCGCTCGCCGTAACCCGACGAGTAGGTATCAATGTAATCCGTGAATGTCACCGACCGCCGTTAAGAACATATTAAAGTATCTTCGTAATACTAAAGATATGTTTCTTGTTTATGGTGGTGATGACAACCGAGAGCTCGTGATCACTTGCTATATCGATGCCGGTTGGCAGACCGATCGTGATGACACCAAGTCCCAAACCGGATTCGCTTTCATCATGAATGGAGGCGCTGTTGACTGGAAGAGTTCAAAACAGAGCACGATAGCAATGTCCTCTCTGAGCAGTAATACATTGTCGCTTCGTGTCGCAATGGAGGCGATTTGGATTCGAAAATTCATTTCTGGGCTTGGCGTTGTTCCCAGCAATGAACTACCCATGGATATGTACTGTGATAATACCGGTGCCATTATCATTGCAAATGAACCTGGTGTTCAAAAGGGTGCCAAACACTTTCGTCGGAAAGTTCATTACATTCGAGAAGTTATCGAAAGTGGTGATATTCGTCTTCTAAAAGTTCACACGGATGACAACTTAGCTGATCCTCTTACTAAAGCTATGCCTTGCACGAAACATGTTGGGCATGCTAGGAACATTGGACTTCACCACTAGTAGTCTCATGTAGATCTGCTTATTTTAGTATTTGAATAATTGGAATGCTAAGCGCTTTATATTTTGTAATGAATTGATTTAATGGTTATTATCGTTTTCATTCATATCAACCGTATTCTATATTTGCATGTTTAAATCCATGAATGATTTTCTTCATTCAAAACTTGTCCATTGTCGTTGATGATGACGGAGTACCATCAAATTAAGACAATTGTGAGTGTGTTGGTGACCTTTTGCCAAACTCACATGTTGTTCATGGTGATGAGCATTGATCGACCCAACCTACGAGTATTCACCGCATGGATCGCGCCACATAGTGAATCTCAAAATGGTTATGTCTATTATCCTTAGACTTGAGATGCAAGCAGTGTCTTGCATGTGTGGAGTTTTATTCCTTGATATGGTTAAACGTCCCGAACAAGGTAGTTATAAAGGCCACTATCGTGAATGATTTGAAGCACATGAATGACACGCAAATCAAAATAGGATTTGTTCCTCCACATGGTGTGGAGTTAGATACTATTGGCCCCTCGATGATTTGAACAGATGTTTGTATGGCAGCATCCAAATGAGATTAAGATGAATCTTAATTCACTTGGTAATCTTGTTCAATATCAAGATCGAGAACATAATAGTTGAAAAATTAGAATGACTTATGATCCATGTCTAATATTCAACATAGTATCTGAAACAAAGGGATATAAGACATATAAACCATTTAATGAAATGTTTGAGAAACTGACCTCACATATCACTAGGGCATTGGCGTGTTGCTAGACGCTAACCATTGCTTGTATAATTACTTATCTATTATGACGTCGCAAGTGGGAGCTGTTGGAGTATGCTCGTGTCATAATAAATAATTATATGGCTAGTCATATGTGAGCCTATGGGGTCACACACATATACACTTAGACACCATTATCATAATGTATTTATCGTATTTACATTATGTATAACCTTTGTTACATAAGGGTGTAGAGTGGGGTTTATGGATGTTGAAGGGCTTAAAGTGTAACTTTAGATTTGACATCAATTAGCATTAATGCTAATTGATTATGATTTGATTATAATGAATGTTGATTGGGAGTTACACATTGGACTTCATAACCTTCCTCCCCCCTCCCCTTGGTGTACGGCCACAACACACACACACTAGGTGTTTTTGGTTTTGGTTTTTCTCTCCTTGATAATTCTAATAGTAGTCTTGTGCAAGGATTGATACAAGGGTTTAGACTAGCATCAAAGGGTGTTCGTTGGACGTAGTGTGTTTCACACATTGGGAAAGACCAACCTTATTGGTCTTTTGGTTTCTTGGTTCCATTCGTGGAGGTGATTGGTGTCTCGTTACCGAATCACGCTACAAAGGTATAAACCTAATCTTTGTTTTATTTGATTGATCATATGGCAATATGGATCCGTTGTTGGTGATGATTCCAATGTCCGCGCTTATTTGATATTTATATGTTTATTATATTCATCATCACCTATAGTTTCACAATTGAAGACCGGTATGTGGGTGTTGAAAGGGTTCGAGACATAAGGTTGCAAACCTTGGAGACGGAATTGAATCTTTAAAGATGAAAGTCAACGAATCAATCGATGACTTTGCGGCTAGGATGGGCAAAATTGTATGTAAGTAAATAGCTTGGGAACAATTTATGAAGACAAGAAACTTGTTAAAAGCTACTTGCATCCGTTCCGGATAGGTATGTTGCAATTGTTGCCTCAATAGAACAATTTCTTGACTTGAATACTATGTCTTTTCAAGAAGCAATTGGAAGGTTGAAAGCTTTGAAGGAAGAATGAAGGGTGTTGACACCACTTCAAGATCAAGGCATGTTGATGTTCGGAAGGGTGAAAGATATGATAAGAAAGGTCGAGGAAGGAATTCCTCCGGTGGCAACGGTAAAGGTCAAACTTTTCTTCTCAAAACAAATCTCATGATAGTGGTCAAGCTAATAACCACAACCGTAACAACTCCGGGAGCAATACAGAAAAGAAGAACAAAAGTCGAGATCTTTCAAAGATTCAATGCTTCGATGTGATGAATATGGTCACTTTGCTTCTAACCGCCTCGAACGAAGTGATGTAGCAAAAGCATGAATCAAACCTTTTGCAAACGGAGGATGATGATGACCCAACACTTTTATGATGAAAAGCGTTCAAGAAGTAGTTTTCTTGAATGAAGAAAGATTATCCCAAACCAATTGAATACTAAGCCAAACGAGGAAGACACTTGGTATTTGGATAATGGAGCAAGTAATCACATGACGGGATCCGAGAATACTTTTGAGTTGAATGAGAATATCTCCGGCAGAGTGAAGTTTGGTGATAACTCCTACATCGAGATAAAGGGAAGGTTCGATAATCACCGAAGGAAAACGGGTGAGCAACGGTTAATCATCGGAGTCTATTACCTACCCGAGCTAAAAGCAACATAATTAGTCTTGGGCAAGCTACTAGAAGGCGGATGTGACATTCGTATGAAAGGTAACCTTCTTACTATGCGTGACTCGGATGGCAAGCTTGATGAAGGTTCCTAGAACAAGTAATAGACTTTACAAGATTAAGCTTCAAGTTGGAAGTCCGGTGTGTCTCAAAGCAAAGATGGAAGATGATGCTTGGTTATGGCATGCTAGGATGGGTCGCATTAATTTCGAGACGATGGAATTAATGGCAAGGAAGGCATGGTTGAAAAGTTGCCAATAATTCATCAAGAGAACAAGTTGTGTGAATCTTTTTGGTAGGAAAACAAACCAAGAAGTCGTTATGTGGACCAATTTCTCCACCATCCATAGCACGAAGCAGTTGAAATTGGTGAATTTAAGAGACAAATGCAAGAAAGGTTCGATATGAGTGACTTGGGAAAGTTAAGCTATTATCTTGGCATTGAAGTAAAGCAAGAGGATTCGAGTATCTCAATAAGTCAAGAAAGCTATGCAAAGAAGATCTTGAAAGATGTTGGGATGCATGAAGCGAATTCTACTCAATGTCCATTAGAACCTGGAATGAAGTTAAGCATGGACAAGGAAGGAAAGCCGGTTGATGCAACTATGTATAGACGACGAGTTGGCTGTCTAAGGTACTTACTACACACACGACCTGATTTATCTTATTCGGTTGGTTTGGTTAGTCGTTACATGCAAGAACCAAAAGAATCACATATGGCGGCTGTGAAACAAATACTGCGGTATATCCAAGGTAGTTTGAATTTTGGAATACGATACAACCAAGAGAAAACCAAGGAGTTAGTGGGGTTTAGTGATAGTAGTTTTGATATGGACCAAGATGATGGTCGAAGCACAACTGGGCATGTATTTTATCTAGGGAAATCACCTATCACTTGGTGCTCATAAAAGCAAAACACGGTGGCTCTATCGTCTTGTGAAGCCGAGTTCATGGTTGCAACTTCACCCGCGTGTCAAGGGATATGGTTACGTGGATTGTTGGTGAAATAACCGGAATGGAAGAAAGAGTGGTGGTCTTATTTGTTGACAACAAATCGGCTATTGCACTTATGAAAATCCGGTCTTTCACGGGAGAAGCAAGCATATAAACACACGTTATCATTTTATCCGAGTGTGTTGAAAGAGACCAAGTACAAGTTGAGTTTGTAAGAGGTGAGTTACAACGTCTTCGATATTCGACGAAGCTCTCGCAAGGATTAAGTTCAAGGAAATGCAAGAGTTACTCGGAGTTGAAGACCTACCTATCTCGAGTCGAAATTAGGGGTGAATGTTGGTCTAATGTTCTACTCGAGCTAATGAGTAGTTCAAAAGTCACGAGCTTAATGTGCGATCAAAGATCCGAAGCGGATGGAAGACAAACAGTTTCCAAGCATATGGAAGTTTACAATTCTAGTCTAATTAGGATTCCTTATTTGTTAAGGACTATCTTGCTTTATTAGAATTGTAGTAGGATTAGAAAGCAAATTCTAACACCTATATAAAGAAACCGAGCTGTGGTTTGTATGTGTGCATTCAATATCAGTTTTTGTAAGCAAATAATTTTCTTATTAATTGGAGAGCTTATTCCAAGAAACATTGTGTGTGATTGTTTGTGTTTGTTCTTGTGAACTACGATCAGATTGGGTCTTGACAGTGTAATGCCCCATTGCATAAAGTACCAATCTGTACATCATACGAACATAATTTATAGTTCACGTGTCCAACACGTTTCCAAACGTTTGATTTTAGAGACAACACGTGAAAAGTTGTTTTTTCCAAACCTTCCGCCCCGAATACAACTTTATAATCATCTGTTAATGAATCATACCCAAAACCCCAACACGAATATTCGGGGACTCCCTGCGGCTTTTGGAGTATTCTCTCTTCTCTAGTCCATGGATTGGCTACTATAATTTCATTACCATCAAAGCTAGTGATACATGCAAGGCCATTCGAAGAACCAACCATATACGTAGTAGTATTCTAGATCATATTTGAAGAAGTAATTATATGGAATAATTGCCTCGCAATATGGAATAAGGTTAACTTGTCTTGTATGATGAGCTTTAACAAAACGAGAGTGGGATATCAACGATTTCCATGACTTACACACGCTCTTGTATCTAATGAGATCCTCCACATCTAATCTTACGAGTATTTGCTCACATATATCATCATGCATAAACTCTCCCATTGAAACCAATTACTAGCTAGTAAGTGTTAGACAATGAAACCCGTAGGTATAACTTTATTATTCACCATTATTTATAATGGCAAAACCCTAGATGCCCTAAACCCACAAACCGGGCTTGGGCCTATTTTTCTCTAATACTCCCCATGATTCGAGCGGCGAAATCAAAAGTTCGAATGGAGTAGGAAACTAAAAAAAAGACAAAATAAAACAATAACCAAAATAGAACGGGATAACCCAAAGTATCCCAAACAGTCGTCTCGGGAATAAGAACCCTAGATTCGACACCAACAAAAGTCGTCTCGGGAATTGATACCCTGGATTCGACACCAACATAAGTCGTCTCGGGAATTGATACCCTGGATTCGACACAAACAAAAGTCGTCTCGGGAATTGATACCCTGGATTCGATATAAAACAAAAACAAAAAAAAAAATTAAATAACTTTTTTTTTTCAATTTACACTAGTTTCATGCACTAAAAATAGTATATTTTACATGAAGTTGTATAGTACAAGAACAATTTAAAGTTTGTAGATACATTCAAGTAGTTTCATCAAGGTCCTCGTCAGAAAAAGACAATAATGGAATTAAGGGGTTTCGTTCTTCAGGTTCTTCGTCTTCCTCATTACTTATCTCGGGGACATTCCATCCCAAGTGGTTGACATACATTTTATCATATGCTTCAATGTTTAGTCCTGAGGCTAAAAAAATTTCCAGCTCATTCACAAATCGATCCGTTCTCCCTGTTAAGAAACGTTTTGCAGCATCTGCTACGATACTCTTGAACTCTTCTTGTTTTGATTCAGGTGAAAGTTTAGACGCCTTTGGTTCGTTTCGTCTCCATGAATCAATGACTCCAACAATGTGATGCACAATAATGTCGACGTCCTTTTCCTGAATCAACGCTTGAATCTCTCTGCTCATCCAGCTATACAACCACTGGTTTGGCTGACGATATTTATAAGACTTCCAATACCGAGATACATCAATATTGCCAATTGAATTACCTGGCTCAATGTAGTAGCACTGTAATCTGTACTTGTGAAGTTTCGTAAAGAAAATGCTATTTTCTGGTTTCTGATAAATAGGATGCCGTTTGAAAGTGGCTCCATCATATTCATATATAATCAATGAACTTTTGGTCTTACAAAGGGGACACTTTACAAAGGTTTGACGAGTAGAATACGTGCTGGCAACAACTTTAGCCCATCGAAGGATGCAGTTGTAACAAAACTTATGGAAACATTGATCCAAGAATGATTCTTGAAGGATTTGTGATAGGCAAATTGGGCAAACGTCGGAGGAGGAGGAACCCTTCTCTTCTTCCTCCATTGTTTACGTTTTTCAAAGTATTATCCAACTCAATGCCTGAAAGTACATATATGTTTCAAAAAAGTAAGTACTCTCAACAATTAAAACTTCACATATGCAAACTTATAGGATACTTGGCCAAGCTTACTGAAAAAAAGCTTTTTTCACACTTTTTTTAGAAGCTTATAAAAAGCTAATAAGCTAATAGCCATCATTCTATTTTAATCTCTTTAACAAAAACACAAAGACACGAGGACATTGATATGTAAAGGAACCAATCATTACCTCCAAAAATCTTGGTCGAAGTCAGACTCCAAAATCGTTTTTTTATCGATTGCTGGTTTAGGTTTATGCATGCAGGCATGTTTGTTTCCTTGCTTTTTCCTATCTTATAGATAAGCCCGTATTCCCATTAAAGCCCATTCTAGACCATTATATATAAGGTATAAACCCATTTCATATATGGGCTCAAGCCCATATATTTAAAAATGTTTATGCATATGCTGTGTTAGTTGCTAAAATAAAAAACTGAATTTTGTAATAGCAGAAACCGGAAGCATGCCAGTAAGCAGTAACGGTTTGATTTATAGTGTTTAAAAAAGTACAAACGCTAGTTGCTAGTTCATTGTGTACAAATTTCTAAACGCTAATTGTAAATGCTTCAAAACGCTTCTAAATGCTTGCTACCTAACATATCCTAGGTCAATATATCATTTTACTACTTCTGGATCTAAACGAAGACCCAATCTTTAAGAAATAAGTTAACAACAGTAAAGAATATAAACGCTAGCTGCTACTGCTAGTTTTTCCAAACAAGTGAATACACATATACAACTAGAAGTAGTAAAATGGATGGACTCATTAAGATTTGATAATATCTCAGAACAGATTAGAATCAAAATGGGTCACTTTATACAACGGGTCAAACGAGTTGGCTGACTACAGGGTTGGGTTGAGTCGAGTGGCTTTTAAAGTGTTGCACTGATGCAACTAAGTTAGGCATAGTGAGCAACCCGGTTTTGAGTGGCCCTTTTCTAAAACCCGCTTTGTTTTTACTTGTCACCCAACCTCACAGTAAACGACCCGGTAGTATGGTTATCTAGATTCTAAGTAAATTAAGTTTTAACATGTTTCACATATTGAAGACACAATACAACACCAGTCTTTAACACGAGATGTAATGTGGTGGTACATAACATATTTGGTGTGCGTGCCGCCTGTCTGAGACGATGGAGACTAGGAGTGAATAGTTATATTTTCTTCGACTAATAGATTTTTAAGTTGGTACAAGATTATGCATTCATTTCTGAGGGTTGTTTGTTTCGGCTTTATATAGCTGGTACGGCTTATTTGGTTTTGGGCATATGTTTAATAAGCTAACCTTTTTGGCTTATTTTCGGCTTATGTAAGTTTATTTTCGGCTTATGTTTCAAAATAAGCTACAAAAAGTGAGCTTATGAAACATAAGCCCAAAACCAAATAAGCCATAAGCCGGCTATATAAGCCGAAACAGTCAACATTCTACATACAAAACTAAAATGCACATACAGTAAGAAATTTGTAGCAGTAACTCAACTACTTAGATTATGTAAGAAAATATATCTTAGAAATAGACAAATGCTAAATATAGACTTATCGTGATTATCATAAAAGGCAATTAGAGCGTGACAGATTAAGCCAATATGTGCTGATTACAAAGGCTATCATAATAATATAGCAGATTTACAAATAGGTTCTCCTTGTGTTCATGGGATCACCCCATTTATGAAAGTTCACCTTACGGACACTGACCATCATACTATTTAAATTACAGCAACGAGAAAGTTGTTTTACAAGAACTTCCATAACATCTAGGCAACAATGGGGTAGGATGCACAAGTTGCGACACCTGCAATGACACATCAAAATGAGCATTAGCTTGAGTTTTCATTCATCTTGATGTGAAAAACATTAAGGAGATATGATTGAGAACAGATGACGGGTGAGGGACATACCACACATGTTTTTGCCCATCTCCATTTTAAAGTAACCCCCAAACCCCAATCCGCTCCCCATGAGTTCTTAATGAGCCAGTATGGGACACCGTTTTCTTCACCATATCCAACTGCAACAACCGCATGGTTCACATCCTGTTCAAAATCAATCAGACACAAACACGTTAAGATTCTTTCATCTTCATAGAAACCAATCAATTTATAAAACCAGATAAGTTAAAAACAAGTTCACCATTGGATCACTGCCACAGCTATCGCTAGTGAAAACTCCTCCGGTGTAAAGTCTAAAGTTTGCAATCACTTGAAAGGCCACACTCACTGGTCGAACAACACCAACTGCATGCTTCAATTCATCCTCGGCACCCTATAAACAGATTAGTTAGATATAAATGGCATTGCTTCAGTAAGTTATATAACGGTACGACTTTAAGATGACTTTTGTTTCTTACCATGGTGATGTTGACAGCATCAAGGACACGGACAGCAGCATTCTCTGATGAGTATTTGCAAACACCATCGACTCCGGTGTAAGGATAGGCTTCCTCTGAGTCAAGTCCACCATTGTATTTGATGTATTCATATGCTTGTGAAGGCAACCCACCGTTGCATCCAAAGTTATTGAAATCACCGGCACAGTCTACAAGCTGCTGCTCAGATAGAGAAACTGACTTCCCGTAAGCCTGTGCATAAGCAGCCTCAAGAGCTCCAGTAGTACTGCATAACGATGAGTAACAATTTGGTTAAACCTATCCAGAAACAACATTAAAATTATGTTGAGCTTACTGAGATTATTATAAGATGTACCTGAATGTCCAACAAGATCCACAGGATCCTTGATTCTTTACCGGGCTCACGATTCCTACTTTCCTCCAATCTTGCTGCAGTATAACAACTAATATGAGAATATGGTGATTAAACAAGCACATATGTTTTATTACTCGCTTCAAAGGTCATAATCAATCACAGTGGCCAAATCATATCTAATATGATACTCCTTCGATTTTACAATGTTGTAATATCATCTGTCATCAATCAAATCGCTTTTTTTATCCATGGTCGTATGAACTTATCTAGCACTATTTCATAAAAGAATCCAAATTGTAAATATTAGTATTGTGTTTGAGTTACTATACTAACGATCTCTCTTTCATTTGCCGGTTAATGGTCATTATCATGAGACCAATTATAGCTACTTCTATAAGCAAACATGACTAAAAGAGTATAAACGATACTATGATGCCAAGTCACAAAAAGAAGCCGTGGTGACTTCAGTATAGAGTGTATGTACCGTCAGAGGAACGACAACATCAGTGAGCTTGTGACTGCCCTTTTTAGTAGCAGAACAGTGTTGAGCAGCTCCGAGTCTGCCTTTGCTGAATTCTTCCCATGACATATCAGCAAACTCTGTTTCAAACATCACAGCATATATAACGAATCATCACTCACAATTCACAACACAAAAATATAAACAACCGGCACATCTATAGTAGAAAGAAATTCACAACAAAACACGTTATCTGTGCTTGTTAACTTAATCGTTGATATCTACTAGCTTGATAAGTAGTCCCTAAAAGTTTACAGCCGAAATTATATCACAAAAGCTACTCGCTTGATAAGTAGTCCATACAAATTCTATAGCCGAAATAATATCATAAAAGGTACTAACTTGATAACACAAAGTCGTCTATATGTGGGACAAACAACACTCGGACCTAATAAGTAATAACGTTTTTAAGTTGGTTCTGCTAGATGATCTAAATCACTAACAAGCATACATATACAAGGAGTACTATATCAGTTAAAATACAAAGATCAAAGTATCAATTAAGCCTTTGACTTTAAAACCGAAAACTCACCATTGACTCCAAGAGTATAGGACAATCCCTTGCTGTTATGCGATGCTATCATCTCCAAACTCTCGACGAAATTCGAGTACCTCTTCTTCATCTCATCACTACTACCATATTTCTTCCCATACCTATATTGTAACAAAATTCACTACACTTTAAATACTACTAGTATTAACTTTTTCAAAATATAACATACTTAGAATCAATATATATATATATATATATATAAATAAACCTGTGCGCGAAACGAGCAAAGGTGAGAGCATGTCTAGTCTGACCAATAACTTGTAAAACAGCACTCTCAATTTCATGTAAACCATCCGACACGACTTGTCGAATCGGATTCTCCTCCGTAAAACTTGATCTGGACGCGTGTGCTGATATTGCAGCACACGCGATGATCAAAAAAATCAATGTTGACACTCTAGACATGTTTTTTTTTTTTTTTTTTAATGAAGAGAAAAAACTAAAAAGTAGTAGTGTACTATGTTATTGTAAGTGTTGTGGTTTTATAATGAGAAGGGATTTAGGATAGATTCTGATTGTTGGTTAATTCAAAGGTACTGTTTTTGTTACTTTGAACAATGGTCGTTGATTGTTACACGTGGATGGTGTGGATTGGTCAATGGATGAAGTGGGCCCACCTTAGCTATTTATGATGGGCTACTATTGGATACATGTGGTTTCATGTTATGGGGTTACTTGTTTAGGGCTAGAAATTCTTTTTAGATAATTACGAATTTGTTTTATTTACACGCATAAGAATCTAATAGGGGTGACGAAAAGACCGAATAAACCGAAAATCAAAACCGAACCGAACCAAAAATAACCGAACCGAACCTAACTACTAATTCGGTTCTCGGGTTGGTTATGGTCTGTAGGTTGAGCGAAAGCGAATTCATATAAATGTATATATTTTTTATATATTTATATATATATATGTATTTATATATTTTATGTATATTTATATATAAATAAATATTATTAAAAGTTATCATAATATAATAAAACACTTTTTATCTTGAAATATATTTTTTTTAAATATTTATGTATTTATTCATTTCTTTTCTTAAAAATAGTGAAATTCGGGTTATTTGGGTCAACCCAAGAACCGAACCGAATTAAAATTCAACCGAACCAAACCGAAAACCGAATTTGAATTTGGTTCGGTTCGGTTCTCGGATTGACCTAAAAAATAATTTAACCGAATTAACCGAACAAACAAACCGAAAAAACTGATAACCGAACCGATCAACACCCCTAGAATCTAATTTTGGTTAACCATCTAACGGATTTCGTACTTATATTCTTTAAATGATGTTTTGTTTTAGATTAAATTGCATATTTGGCCCTTAAGGTGTCTCTAACGTTTCAAAAGTGCAGCAATAGTTCTCATTTTGATTATTTTGTTGCATTATTGTTTCTTAAATTGCAGATTTGGTCCTTAAAACTTTGAAGTTTCCGTTGCATGTTTGGTCCCTAAATTGCAGATTAAGGATCAAACAAGCAGCAAAATCTTTAAAATGGAGACTATCGCTGCACTTTCGAAACGTTAAGGATGAAACCTGCAATTTGACCATACCTTAGGGACCAAAAATACAATTTACTCTTTCCGGAAAATCTGCAAAATTTGATCTAAATGATATATTTTTATTACCCCATGCTTACAACCTGTATTTTTTTAATATGATAATGTTATCGGATCACAATATCACGTTATTATTGCTTATCTTGTAGATGTAGTTATGTATAAAAAACAAGTATAGCCAAAAAAGAAGTCAAATGAGATTGAGAAATGGTATTAAATTGAGAGTTCTTTATTCATTAGAATTCTTATTAAAAGTTACTCTCCGTATCAAAATAATTTGTCCTCTAACATAAAGATACATTTAAAAAAAAAATTATTATTTTTCTTTTACTTTTTATAGAATAACAGTTTTACCATTTGAGTAATATTAAATTTTTCTAAAAAATAGCAAAGTTCACCGCTCTTTTACCATACGAACATAAAAAATTAAAAATCTCATTGCTCACCGCTTATTGTCTCAAAAAAGATCCAAAAAGCTCCGTGCCAAACATAACCATAATAATCTACATCAACTTTTTAATTTCAATTTATATTTAGTAGTGAACAATTAATTTGTAACATCCTAAAAAGTAAATGTGAACAATAATAATATTGAGACGGAGAAAGGTAATCTTATGTCATCTAAGATGTTGAAACTGTTTATTCCAGCCGATTGACATCATGACACATGAGCTTCTGACTGGGCTCATCGTCTATTTGATCTAAATTTCACTCGATCGATATGTCAAATGACGTTCATTGGGAAAAAAAAATCATTTGTACGATCCAAGCTCACAATCATGGGTACTCAATTGGAAACATCAACATGGTTTACTCCGCCATGTTAGCAATAGAAAATGACCATTAAGGCGACATCTCACTAACAGTCTCGTTTTGTATAGAATTGAATGATTGCAAATGGTATTATTAACGATCCACACCCATTCAGCCTCAACAATCTTACGTACAAAGTCAGTCTAAATATACCGCGAAATAATGGAATTCCACGGGAGAATTAAGATTTAGAGTAAATTACATGGTTGGTCCATGTGGTTTGTCCAAAATAACAACTTTCGTCCCTCGAAGTTTAAAGTTGCACTGGTAGTCCCTAAGTATGTAAACAAATAACACACCTGGTCCAAACGTTAAAAACTCAGACCACGTGGCAAAGATGGGGGGTATTTTTGTCTTTCCATGTTCTACCTATACATTTGACTTTTGACCAAGTACATATACTAATTAATACCCATCTTTTTGTTTCCCTCTCACTGCTCTCAAAAAAAACACACACACACACACACAAATATCATATGATTAACCATTGGACAAACCCAACCCTAATTTTGAAAACCCCAACGCCACCACGCGGATCCGTCCACCACTAATTAACTCGCATAGCGGTCGATTGGAATATGGAAACAAACAACATGAACCACGGTTTACAAGAAGAATGGGTGCACCTGTTATAGATTGGATACTTGAAACAAGTTTACTCGCACAAGATTCGTCCCCACTAATGGGCCTAGTATGTGTCCTAAGTGTAACCTTACAACAACAATCATTCCACACAATCATCATCCTCGACACGGAAGACCAAACAAGAAGAAGAGTCTGTTTACATTTGGGATATTTACAAGGCGTGTTGTTGGATTCGGGTGAGGTGGTTGCGGTAAAGAGGTGTAGTCATAGTGGTGGTCAAGGTATGGATGAGTTTTATCGGAGTTGTCAATTATTGGGACGCTTGAACATCTGAATCTTGTGAGATTACAAGGTTGGTGTCATGAAAAAGGTGAGATATTGTTGGTTTATGACTTGATGCCAAATGGGTCACTGATAAAGCACTTTTGAGTCGGCTGGTTCTTAGTGGGTCACGCCGGGACCATGGGGTACTTGTTAACGGGTCGTGCTAGTGAGAAAACGGGTTGGTGTGTTCGCACCCTGACCCGACAGTTCGACCCACTATGCGAAATGTGGTCCAAATGCTTGTGGGTGAGGTTGGTGTGCCTGTTGTTTCAAGGGATTTTCATTTGTCCATGATGTGATGATATTTGATCTTCTACCACAATAACAACAATTCACCATTGTTTTGATTTGAGGGTTTTAATTAAATGGAAGAAAAAGATAAGAGAATAAAAGGAAGAAGATGAAATCAGTGATGGAGGTGGGTTTTTATTAAATAGGGAGTAAATAATTAGTATATGTACTTGGTCAAAAGTCAAATGTATAGGTAGAACATGGAAAGACGAAAATACCCCCATCTTTGCCACGTGGTGCAGAGTTTTAACGTTTGAATGAGGGTGTGTTATTGTTTACATACTTAGTGACTACTGTCTGAACTTTAAACTTGGGACGAAAGTTGTTATTTTGGACAAACCACATGGACCAACCATGTAATTTACTCTAAGATTTAATAACCTTGGCAGGTTTTATTGAATACGACTACAAAGTGAAAGGTTCCTCCTCCTATTTAACTATGGAGAATCATAACGAAGTTCATATATACAACGGATTTGGGAAAATTAAACTAGCTAGGTTAGCGTATATAAGTATATGACATTATTTAATCTTAGAAAATTTTGAGATGCAGCAATAGTCTTCGTTAGACAACTATGTTGTAGGTCCATTAGGCCCATTCTTACATCATCCACAGGTTGATCATGAGGAAATAACATAGAAAAATATCTTCTGAAAAAGAACTAAGAGTAAATTGCAAAAGAACGTCCTCATAGTTTGGTCAAATTACAAGTTTTGTCCCTAACCTTTAAAAAGTGCACGCATCATCTTTGTGATAAACTTTAGGTTGCAGCTTTCGTCTCTGACCAAAATAAAATGACTAAAATGCCTTTTGTCAAAAACTCCAACCACTTCATCTCTAACCTTTCAAAAGTGCAAGCATCATTCTTGTGGGGTCTTTAAGTTGCAGTTTTCATCCCTGTCCAAAATAAAATGACTAAAATGCCCTTGACACTGCAACCTAAAGACAAAAACTGCAACTCAACGTTTCCGACAAACACAATGCTTGCATTTTCGAAATATTAGGGATGAAACTTGCAATTAAGTCAAACCGCATGATCGATTTTTGCAATTTACTCGAGAACTAATCAATTGTCAAATGAGATGATCTCGAAACTAATAACTCTCTTAATGGACTATTGGTGATTGGTAGCCAAACAAACAACATTAGCATTAGTTATTCTACAAATCATGCAAAAATGACTTTAACTAAAAAGTATAACTATATTTTTCAAGAGAAATGTTACAATCAAATAAGTTTTACAAAAAACAATCTCACACAATGAGTTACGTAATTTATAACATTATCTTTCTTTTTCTTTTTTTAAAAAAAAATTCTCTCTCATATTTTCATATATAAATTTATCGACATATCATTGTGTGAATTTATTTTTGTATAATTTATGTGGTTATAACTTTTCTCATTTTTCAACACAACGTATTAACATGACAAAGTATCACGAGAGCTTCAGTTAAATGCCGCTTAAAAAAAAAAAAAAAAAAAAAAAAAAAAAAGGAAAATTTCGTTGGCGTCATTATTGATATAAGCGTCAATCAAAGTTAAATATATTGCCGTCTCGAACATAAATTTAGTGACGTTAATTTTGTATTAAGGTATTTGTTGCATATGGTAGTGGAATCATACAGGGACGGAACCAGGGGTGTCCCGGAGGGTCTTGGGACACTCATGAACTTTTTTCTCGTAGTGTTAATTTTGTTTAAAAATATCTTTTTTTATAAATGCACCCGGTCTCAAAAAGTTGTTCGTGTAATTTTGTTTGATTTCTCTTAAATGCATCTGGTGATTTTGTCTTCTGGTTCCGTCCCTGGAATCATATCGTGCAAGAAATAAAACATGATCTCTTAAACAATTATTAGTGACTCTTATGATAATGTATAGTTTAATAATATTCATAAGTTAATTCAATAAATTTAATGTGTAGCACAGAGGAAAGCAAGAAATGAACTATGCACTAAGCCAATTACTAATTTACGGGTATGTTTGACAACCGGTATTTATGAGCGTTTTAAAGAAACTAGCAACTAGTTTTGTCTACAATATTTGTTTGGCCATAAGTAACAAACACTTCTACTTTTTCTAAACGCTCAAAATCAAAACACTGCTTTTAGTATCATTTACTAGCAAGTAGCGTTTACACCAAGTAATTATAGCGATACATCTAGTGCTATTACTTACTGCTACTATTTTTTGTCATTCTACTTATCAAAACAAACAAACTACTTTTTCTTGATATTTTCGCAAAACATACGGGAAGTTGTAAGCCTTATCATATAGATTAAATACCTAAAGATGATGTATTTTTTTTTTTAACAGAGATAACATTTCACATCTCATAAATGGAGGAAATAACAAATTACATCGCACATAATGGGCAAATCGAAACTAATTTGCCAAACAAAATACTGTGAATGTTGAGTTAATAAAACAAGCATATCTGTAATAAATTGTGATATTTACAACAACAACATACATTGGGGGAATCACCGAGTGAGCTTTTGGTAGACACAACCATATGAAGATGTGAAACAAAAGTCATAAAGTCATAAAACATACATAGAAGATAAAACTAAACATCCTTAAAAAATGGGGCCTAAACCAAACAGATCTAAAAGTGAAACCGTGCAATGGCGTAGTTCATCGATGTTCTTGACGGTCTGGCGAAGAAGCCGGATAGTAGCGGATGCGAAGCGAGAAGACAGTGGTGGCGACGACTACTGACAAGAAGATGATGTAGAGTAGGTTAATAGATATAAACGAATGTGTGTAATTTGAAATTGGGTATCAAATTGTTGGTTTTTCCAAGTATTAGCTCGGCCACATTGATTATAAGTCAAAAATAAATTAATTTTTATTTTTATGACGTTAACAACTAAGAAATTTTATATCTTGATGTAAACTATGCTAACCAATTCTATACGTATCTAACATTGACAATGGCATTGATTGTGATGTGAATATTTTTATTTGGTTTTTAGTGAAAAGGAATATACAATAAATAAATTACATGAATGGTCATTGTGATTCCAAGTAGAACTTTATCTACAAATATCTAGCTACAATAATGTCCATCTTTTAAAATATATATATATAGGGAAGGGTTCTTTTCGGAGCAAAAAAGGTCGAGCTGCGAACCAAGCGTCAACCAATCGTATTTTTCTTATATTTATTATAATTATTTAATTGAAAGTATAATAGTAAAATTCGTTTCTATTTTCTTTTTGTTTTTTTTTACTAAAAAACGTTTTTTAGTTCCTACATTTTAGGAATTTAATTTTTTTTTAAATAATTTCTAATTCTAGCATAGGTGCATATGTGTTTTTTCTTTAAATTTATAATTTTTATATACAATAAATTTACATATATTTTTAGTTTTTAGTTGCTTAAACCTCTAATGAGTTTTGGTCACTCATATTTACAAAAGTGCATGAAATGATAAACACAAATATTCTACATGTATCGTATATATTTAAAAACAAAAACATTATACACAAAATCTAAAATAATGTGATATACAAGTAAAAAAAAGTCTAAAAGTAAAGAATACATAAAAAATTCGTTGATGTATAGACGTGTCTGCTAATCTTTAACACAATTAGATTATGTGTTGATGTATATGCACATGTATTTTCCCTCATTAACACTTTTGATTTCTTTGTATGTGTATCAGTGTATGTACATTTGTTCATCCATTTGCCCTTATCTACTGCATGCAATGTATCTTTACTCTTTATATCTTTATCATAACTATCTTCTTGCTTGATAGTATGTACAAAACACATGTACACCCTTCATGTTGTTTATCATACTTGTACCTGTAACCACAAATAATTAATAAACAAATTATTTAATCATAACAACTAACAAAACACATATGCATAATTTTTTTCCTATATTAAATGATGTAAATGAATTTAATCCTAAAAAACAATGTTACATATATGCATAATCTAGCAAAACGTATGTGCAGGGACGAAGTTGTGTCATACGGAGTAGCTACGATTAGCCAAGGCCCACCCAAATAAGACTATAGTTTCATGCACATGAATTTTAATTTGTGACGTATTTAATATGTTTTGTTTGCTTTAGCCCATACAAAGATAAAAAGAATACCTGATCCATGTAACACATATGCAAACCACGAAAAATTCAGTGTAACACATATGCAAACCATGTAACACATGTGCATTTATACCATGAAAAATTCAGTGTTTAATATGTTTTCTAAAAGAATACACGTATTTAATTTTTGGCGTATTTAATATGTTTTCTAAAAATTATGTAGCAACTCATGTAACACATGTGCAAACCAAGAAAAATTCAGTAGCAACTCAAGTAACACATATGCACAACTTGGTTTCTATATCCAAATATTAAGTAGCAACTCGTGTAACACATGTGCAAACCAAGAAAAATTCATATCAACAACTAAACAACTTTGTTTCGACACCAACAAGACAACCTTGGTTTGACAGACTAAACAACAAATAAATAACCATGTTTTGAAACCAACCAAACGCCCAAGCCCCTGTTTATCCAGCAACCATACGCCCATTTTTGACTAAAAATTTTACGCAATCCATCTAATATGCAATATTATACTAAGAGGTTTCTTTCAAAACAGAAACAATGCTAGTACACTAATAAACAACAAGAGTTTAGACTAAAGAAGGCAATTACTAACCTGTCAATAACACCAAAAAAGTGAAACTCGTACTTAATTTCGCGATCGCTAATTCTAGGATCCAAATTACCATCACAAACACGTGACATCTTCAATAATATAGTCATCAATTGAGTCCTTTAAATTAGATCCAACCTAAAAAATTAAAAGTTAACTAATATACGAAATCGAAACCTAATTGAGAAATTAAATACGCTTTTGATAACAAATTAAAAAATGATTTCATCAACCATAGAAGATTTTTTTTCAATTTAACCAATCAAAAAGATGATTTTAGAAAGATAAAGATTAACAAACTATTTCAAATATAAAAATGAACACCTACCTTGATTTACTGTTACTAAATCTTCAAACGATGCAAACCTCATTACCTTGATCTAAAGAATTATTAAAGCCTGAAAACGCCCATGTTAACCATGATCGGATTCGAAAAAATGACGGCAAGGAGTTGCAGTCAATATGAGATAAGAATAAAATGAAATTAGGTTTATTAATTTAAAAATAATCTATTTAAAATTTCAATACAGTGTGTTGGTTTCTAAAAGAGGTTAGTATGAAATCTCCTTTCTACCCTTTGGTCATTTATTAAATATTCTTTGATAGTTACTTAATTTACAAAATGCCACAAACCATTTTAACCATTGATCAAATATTTAATGGTTGAGATTGGTTCTCAGATTCTCGACCTTTTATAGTTCCGAAAATAACCCTACACTATATATATATATATATATATATATATATATATATATATATATATATATATATATATATATATATATAAGAGGGATCCAAGTAAAGTAAATTAAAATAAAAGTGGTGAGAAGTGACCAAACCACGCATTTGAGATCTGAACGACTGCGTTAGATGCATTTCTATTCATATAGATGCAACATCTTGAGTTTGAAAGTTAATTTGATGTATAGATGGTGCAATTGATTTTCGTGATTTTGACGCGTGTAGTGAACAAAAACAAGAGAATTATAAACGATCTAATATCGATACGATCCGATTAAAAGTTAGAAAACACATTATGGTGCATTATAATACATCTAAGATTATAGGGATCATCTAATTTAGGTTAGATCTCGGTTGACGGTTATAAATTTCTTATTACTTCTTATTTTAAGTAATCATCTTATTCGATCCTAACTCTATATATATATATATATATTTTTTTTTTTTGGGAAAGAGTTTATGATGACATGTTAATTAAAGTGACAATGTCGTCTTGTCGATATCTAGACTTTTGTGAATAAATTTACGATATGGGTCGTTTTTGTTCATTTTCTAGTCATGTTACATTCGGTGCCCACAACCCATTACTAGTTTGTTAGTAAATTATGTGCTTCTCTTCCATACACATATACACAAATATTTGACTAATGCTTCTAAACCAATCTCATATAAGCTCAGGCATTTTTTAAGTTAAGTTGTTTGATTAGTAGCCATGACCACAAATAGTTGTCAGGATCCCGATTCTGATCTTAGGATATTACAATTTTACGATTCTATAAAGCAAAAACGATTCGAGTCTTACGTATGATCTTAAAAAGCTTAAGATCTTATATGATCCCGATCTTGACCGTAGGATCTTTAGATGTAATCCGATCCGATCTTACGTTTCTCGAACCGCAAACTAAAAAACCACAAAGTGATGGGTTATCTTTTAATAGAATTAAGAAAACAAGATGTGATTCTTCCTAAACATTCAATATTCATAATTGGATAATATTTACATAAAACATTTATATAATTTTTTATTTATGAAATATAGTAATTTGTAGATTTGAATAATATTACAAAAGGATATTAAAAAATGACGTTGTAGTAGGATCTTAGAATCTCGATCCGATCTTATGATCACGATCTTAGAAAGACGAAAACGATCCTAAATAAGATCCCGGTCTTAAAACCTTGTAACCACACCGTATATTTTTTCATTTATAAACCATGAATTTAATTTTATAATGAAACAAAAAAAGAATAAAAATTGATAGAAATTTGCTTTGCGATACATGTTGTCAAAAACCATTACCAAAATCGTAGTCCGTGTCGATTCACCACTTAATAGACAAGTGCATTAGATCGTAGCGTGACGGCAACATGTTTGCATGATCAGCGAATTGGGCGTTGGAAGGCGTGGAGCTGAAAATTTTGCACGCCAGTTCAAGAGTGCTTGGTTCAGCGTGGGCTAAAAGTAGTGCGAGAAATACTTGTTGAGCTAGGTGGTCACTATTTTTTTTCCCACATCGGCCAACGAGAAGAACTTTTAATAGCTAATATACCATGGTGCATATGATTCAACCAGTTTGATATATGTACTATGTTGTTAATTATGTCAGCTTGGTTTCAATTTATATACAACATCTATATTACAAGTAACCAAACTACATGATTATAAATTTGTACGAATTCTCAACTTTTTAGTTTTCAAGAAGTGATAGTTTGTTTCTCCTCTTAATGCATTTAGCCATGTTGTTAACGAGTGACAGATTCAAGATCTTGTGACTGTGTGTGGCTCAATTTCGGCTTGAATTTATTAAAGGGTGTGGCAAAAAAAATTCAAAATTCGTAACAAACATTACGATGTTATCGGTTATATTCATGTAGAGACATTAAATATTAACTTGTGGTTCCAGTAGAACTAAAATTTTAAGCCAAATATGCTTGTCAATTGTCATTCGTTCTACACATATAAGAATGTTATATGTTTTTTCTCTACTCATTTACTCTACATCTAAATCGTCAATTCTGACACTTGTCAGGATCCTGTAAGTAGGAATATATGTTTTTTCTCTACTCATTTACTCTACATCTAAGTGTATGCATATTGTTGATACAATTGTCATGTTTGATGTTAAATTTAAAATATTTACCATGTCATGTAATTTCTCGACTTATTGAGTCGTACATGTTTTTGGATAATGGTACTATTGTAGTGAGGAATATACAAACCAGCGGTAATCGTTACTATCACCATTCCTTACCATTTAAAACCTACAATCAAACATATTCATAAATAAGTAGCTATAGATATTTGTTGATTAATATTTGTAGTATTATATGAAACTATAAGTAATAATATCGCACTCTAGTGTCTACGTTTAAACATTCATTTTGTGTAATGCAATTTTATCCGGCTCATAAAGCCCAAACGTGGTGGGCTTACTATGGAAGCGTAAAAGCCCATTTGTCAACATCTTTTGCTAACTACAAAAATTAATAAAACTTAATTACTCTGAGATTTATACAATTTTGCTAAGTGTAAAAAGTGTAAAAACTGTAAAGAAGTAATCACATGTGTGGCTTCTATCCTAATTCTATGAAAACTTCATAAGTTAACCAAATCTTACAGAAACACTTAGAGTGTGTAAACAAAATAAGTTTTCACTATTAGCATCTTCTGCCGATTGTCAGCCTGTTCAGCTGACCTCAGAGGATTCCAGTCACCCGGCACAACATGTTTATTCATGAAGTTTTTCTGTTTTAACTCCAACGTGCTAGTGTAGTAGAATCATATGGAGATCGACTGTACGTGGTTTGTGTTTTATAGTATATCTAGAAGAAATAACTTAACGGTTAGCCGCAATGTGGAGTCTGTTGGCAGTTGAGCTGCCATTGTCATTTTACCAAATTCATAGATTGATTGTATTTGTAGTAACAAATTTTGACACTCTCTTGTCTTGTCTTTGTGGTTGGTACGTATCAAATCTTGCTACATGTTTACTATGACCTTTCTTTTTAGGTAGTTTGATGTTATAATCTAGCTACATGCTAGTATGACATATATATTTATCGTAGAATACTTTTTAGTAGGTCGTCTCTGAATTTTTGAAAATTTTGAGTGTTATGGATGAAATTACATAATGAGGTATATCGAAAATGAATGTTATATATAAAGTCTCACCGTTCATAAGATATAATGCAATTAGTTATCTGAATGTTCAACATATTACTTATTTAATATATCCAAATATTGTTTTATTAAATGAAAATATGCAGACACACGATATAATCATAATCTAGATAAATTTTGGCCTTAAAAAAATTTGCACGAGCAAGCCCACCTCGCACACCTTCAAAGACGGCTCTTTTTAGGTAGCATGATGTTATAAAACACACTATATTTTGGACCTTTTTATTACGCTATAATACTTTTTATTACATGCTAGCATGACCTATATATATCACACTTAAATTGTAAAAGTTTACCTATAAGTTCAAAAAAAAAATTGTAATAGTTTAGTTATTCATTTACTAACGACATATATCACGACTAAACTATATGCTTAATTAGTCATTCATTTTATAGAATTTGGAAAGACGTTACTTAAAAAATTCGTAAAACTTACTACGTGAAACGATGGTTATATACTTATATGCTCGATCATCGACTGTTTTTGTGTATTGCTTATATTTCAAAGGAGGGGTGATAGACCTAATAAAACGTTTTATTAAAGAAATCTAAAAAACGAGTGGCGATTTGATAGGTGCGTTTGGGTGCGGCCTCTTTCTTTCAGACCAATCAACATTTCCACCTCATTTTATGATTTTTCATAACATTTTCATGGGCCCAAGATCTCTCATTTCAAAGAAAGAACGATAGCCCATGGTAAAAAGTTTCACAAAACTTCTCACAAACGACGCAAGATACTACTTAAGATTTTTTTCTCTCTCTCTTTTTCTTTTCAAAAAGGACACCACTCTATAAGCACGTCAATTCACACCATTTTTTTTTTATTCTCCGTCTCCAAAATTATTGTTCACTATCGACTTTTTAGTCTTATTTTTCGACTTTGACCATAATTTTTTGTTGTGTTATATAATACTATTTAAAAATATACGAACGTATTGGGCTTTAAATGTATTTTCATTAAAGATAATTTTCATCAAGATTATATAACACAAATAAATATATCAAACCAAAAGTTAAACAAGAAAGACTAACAAAGTCAAATAGACAATAAAATTTGATTTGACGGAGAATAAAGATGTGTGATGTTAGTTAGAAAGTGTTATAGCAAAGAGTCTGCATTCTCCATCCTCCCGTAGCAATTAGCAACACTTTTTCAGTCACTAAACTGTCGCTAGTCTGTTGCAAATTTGATATCTCCTTCCTCCCATGGTAATTAGCAACGCTTATGCTGTCACTAATCTGCTGCGATCTGTCACTATCATGATTACTCCTTCCTCCGCTCCTTTTGTGACACTTTTTCTGTTACTAACCTGTTACTAAGCATCAATGTCCATCTCATATTAACAAGTCAGGTAGCAAAGACATAAATCGAACATGTTCCAATCATCATATGCTCCAAAGCACAATACCAACCGTCAAGACCAAACACTTTTCTAACTATTACAGAAATCACAACAGCAGAACTCTTTGTAACACTAGATTGAACATATATGCTGTTGTTTTAAAAGAGCTTAGCATCAGTAAGAACAAAGCTAACAGCAGTTACCTTTGACGAGTAGTAGATACGTTCAAAACGAGCAGCATATTCAATTATGTAGCAGTAGATTCATCTTAAACTAGCAGTGGAAAGAATATGCTAGCAGTGGTAACAAGCGAGATAGCAGTGGTTACAAGAATGACTAGCAATGGAATCGATTAAAGCTATCAAACTGGTTGTGGTTACAAGAGCAAGATTAATAGGTGGGGTGTAGAATAGGGGTAGTATAAATTCTAATGTAGGTACTGTTTGTGTGGTGATTCATGTTTTGACATTGTAAATTCTTGACAAGAATGAGAAAGTTAGTTGGGTATGCCTGCCAACTCTTCTCATATTGGTGATTCATGTTTTGACATTGTAAATTCTATGACACAATTATAATTGTAATGATTGCTGCATTTGGTGAGTACCGTTAGTGCATGTCTACACAACATTCCCCTAAACTCAAACAAACGACATATGCATCTAATATCACAATCTTCATATGATTCACCTTTTTTGAACCAAACTGCATATTGCTTCTTTATTAATTTTCCATTATCCATTACATCCTCTAGAACTTCATAATTTGTATGTCCACCTTCCGATTTAATGTAACCAACCCCACAATACATCTTTCCCGCCAACTCTTCCCTAAACTATTTAAACTTAGCATTGGTTAAAACATGTTTCATTTGTTCTTCCATGGCATAACGGGTTATAGGCGGGTACGAGAAATTGTAGGAATTAAAATCTTCTATGTTCTCTTTCTCAGCCCTATCCCTCAACGCATTTTCATATTGTTCCACAAATTGCTTTAAGGTAGTTTTCTTATTTAAATATTTATCAAAAAATGAATTAATGCTCTCACTACGTTGTGTAGTAGACATCCCCGCCCAAAAGATATCTTTTACAAAACAAGGTACCCATCGTTGTCTTTCAGCATACAAGTCTTTCAACCATTTGTTATTTTCAAGTTTGTACGTTTCTAACATTCCATTCCAAGATGCTTCAAATTCACTTGAAGTCAAAGAATCATAGACAACCTTTTTAAGCTTGTACTTGATTGATTTGTATTTCTTATGTTTACCAAATTTTTCAGGTAGTTTCTTCATGATATGCCATAAACACCATGTGAATCATATTAATTTTTTAAACTATGAGAAAGTAAATCAAAGTTTATGTAGTATTAAACAATAAAATTGAGTTAAAAATTACCCGTGACGCGTATGAGGAAAACAATCTCAATTGCATTTTCATAGCTTGGTCTTGGTCGCTGATAATGGCATCATCACGAACGCCCCGACATACACGTAAGCCATGAACGAAAGAGCCATGTAAATGTCTTAGTATCTTCATTTGAGATCAATCCACAACCTAGCAATATTGATTGTCCATGATGATTAACCCTACGAAAGGAGCCATTGGCATCTCATACTTATTTGTCAAATATGTTGTATCGAATGCGACAACGTCCCCAAATTCCTCATAAGCCGCCTACATCTTGCATCCGCCAAAACAAACTTTTAAGTCTATTTTCCTCATCTAATTCCCATGCGTAAAAACTCCCGGTCTCAGATCGAACCTTCATGAAATAACCTTGAATTGCTTCAAGATCACCCTCACCAAACTTCAACCGTTTTACTTTATCAATATAGTTACGACAATCTCTTTCCGTAAATGGTAGATCCTCATATCCCCCACTTTGAACAACAAACGTGTTGAAACTCTTATTCATTCTTACTCCAACTCTTTGATAGATTTCAAGTTGTCTTTTCAAATTTCCATTTACTACCCGATGACACCTATAAAACCGTCCTTTGCTCGGACTAAAAGGATGATTATGTTCAAGACTAACCTTTGAGATATGCCACTTTTTATCAGCACCAACAACTGCACTAACTCTAGCGCCACAATCTGTTTTCGTAATGGGACGAGGGTTGAAAGAATTTTTCGATTTTGATACCGACTTTTGAGCTCGATTACATGCAATAGTAACATATTTTGTTTCTTCATCATTTAAAGACTTTTGGGAAGATCTTTGTACACCCAAATCCCATTTTCTTTCCATAGATTGCATAAAATCAGAAAGTTCTTTTATCGTGTCAAAAGTCATGCCAACTTTTGGTTCTTTGACCCCTTCATCATGAGCACACGAGCCTTCATAACATTCTATGTTTTCTTCAATTTGTGTCTCACAGTTGGTTTCTTTTTCCAAATGAAAAGGATAATTTCTACAGTTAAAAAATAACAAATTATGGTCAAAGGATAATTTCACAGTTGGTTTCTTTTTCCAATTCTAAGTCATAAAATACAAGCCTAATCAAATAAGCTTACAAAAATAAATTTAAACAAACACACCTTATATTGTATGCATAAAAACAAAAATATTTTATTGTATCATTAGATATGTTATAAATTTTTTTCGTACAAAAATCACCCCAATCACTTAAAATGAGAGATAAAACAAAATCCAACATTAAAATTATAAAAAAAAACTTACAATAGGAGTATCCTTAATACTAAGATGAGGCAAAGGGTTAGTGGAGCTAACATATACAATCAAAAAATTCGAAAATTATGATAGCAATACAAGACTTACTTGGTTCCTTCCTCATCATATTCCACGTTCTCAATATCGGTTATTTTGGGTGTTTCTGATAAATAATCATCATGTAACGGAGAAGAAAGGTAAGATGATTCTTTCGATGCATACGATGAAGAAGGTAAAGAAGAAGATCGACTCATCTAGATGTAGGAGATGAGTGGTTGGAGAAGGAGAATGATAAGAGTTTATGATAATAAATATTACTCCGTATATATCAAAAGATAAATAGAGAAGAGAGAGAGAAAAAAAATGCCAAATGGTATGCCACATCATTTTGTGGGAAGTTTTTGTGAGATTTTTTTAGTGAGTCTATCATTTCTCTATTTCAAATACAGACCCCATGAGTCATTATTTAAAAATTGTTTCTTCGCGAATTGCTACTAGTTTAATTAACACGAAAAGCTAAAAGAGTTTCTTTGGATGCATCAACCGATCAACATACTAGATAGTACGTTGTAGTACGTTGATCGGTTGATGAATTCAAGGAAACTCTTTTAGCTTTTCGTGTTGATTAAACTAGTACCCTTCAAACCAAATGTTGTTTGTAGCAATAAGAAAACTTTTCTAATGTCGTTATGTGTGTTCAAACATAAAGATTACAGCAGCTGTAATTGCATGTAAATTCATATTGGCCTTTAAAAAAATGGGAAAGGAGTAGTAATTTGTTGAAGCAAAGGGTATGAAATTACTTATTATTCAAAATTTGCATACAAGTCAATAATATTGAAATGAAACATAGGATGCAAAATCTGATATAATCATGGCAAAGTAATAATAAGTACTTTTAGAATTAGACTTTTGAATTGAATACATATATAATTTTTCATGGGGTTTGGTAAATACCCACTCGGTTGTTGGGCTTTGATTCAATATTTGTTCATCAACCTTTTAATTTTGAGTTTTATACTTTGATTTTTATACTATTATATTTATGTTGATTGCGTCATCCTCATTGAACTCAGATGACAGCATCTTGAAAATTAGGGTGTCTACTCGTTTCACAAAAGCACCAGTAGTGGCTGTAAACTGTATATGTGAATGAAAGCAGACATTTTTTTTTAATAAAAAAACGTTTAATAACGTAATTGTAGTGTGAAACGGTTCTTAAATGCTCAACGCTCACAAATGTTACTTCATGATATATTAAAATTAACATTCTGAAAATAAAATAAAATAAAGCTACTTGTTACTTGTAAAAACGAACATTAGAAATAACAATACTCACCATTCATAAATGCTTCAAACGCTCTACATCAAACACACCTTTAACCTTGTTAATATTTTACCCTAATATGATTCTTTTTCTTATGATGCATGGAAGTAATAATGAAATTTGATAAACATATAGTACATGCATGAATTGTATCTTAATATTAACCACTGAAAATTCAAAAAATGTGTAGACGATGAACACTCGACCCTGCGTGCCTTTGGCACCACCGTGTCCACCCCACAAGAAATAGCCCAAAGAACTCTCTCTGGCCTAGTGGGGCACCAACCGGAGTGGAGCACGAGCCAAAATTCGGACCCCGAGCTCTTATTCCACAAAGTCTCTCCAGGTGTCCCATGGGTTTTGGAGGTGGGTACTATACGAAGAATGCAGGATGAGACTTGAACCACGAGTCATTGACCAAGACAAGCAATCTCCCAACCATTAGACTAATGCTAAGAAACCTAAAACTCGTGATTAATTTTGTGCCTAACTTAAATGTCATTAGACTAAATGTAATAGGGACCAAACCATTCGGTTGGTCTATCCATTTTGTTTTGTCTCCCTTACTACACAAACCAAAAGGCACGCGTCCTCCCCCGTTATTTGCATTGTTTTGGTCCGGTTGTAGACCGAATGAAATGGTTTGGTTTGTGTGTGTAGTTTTGTATATATTTAAGTATGTGGGGTATGTTTTTTGTTGTGAGTGCGGTCCCTTTACTACGAGTGTTTGGTCTTGATTTGGTTTAGGAGAAAGCAAGTTGAGGTGACGATGATGTAGTCTATACATGTAGCAATGTTGGGTTTGATCTTGATGTGATCTTATTACTATCAGCCTTAGTTTATTACAGTAGTTGTGAAGAAATGGACCTGACTAGTACAATAAATGAATTATTGTCACACAGACGTAAACATGAATTTTCTCAAAATCACTTCTCTTAACCACTTTAATCACCTTCTAAATACATATAACTACATGATAGACTATCATGTGTAGTTAAACCCAATAGACAAGATTAATAGATTATTAAATATACTAGTAAAACATACACAAATAGAAATAAGACGACAGATGTTAGAGAGTAGTTTTACTTATTCTTCAGTTAAATGTCAACAAGTGTTTGAAATAGTTATGTTGATAAGAGTCGTCGGCTCTCTTTCGCGTATACGTATCAGTTACTGGTCAGGGTTATTTTAAGACTCCATGCATGAATTTTTGCAACGTAGTGTAAATTATGTGTATAATTATGTTTAGTGTTCTGTAAATACACCAGGTTATCTTGTGTCCTGGCTCCGTCTCTCTGATAGCATTTAATTACTATTTTCACCAAATTGTAAATCTTATCAAACAAGATTTTTGACTCCTTGGCTCAAATAGTAAATCTTATAGAACAAGATTTTTGACCCCTTGGCTCAATTATAGTTTTATACAATTTAGTCTATATGGTTGATAAATGAACCAAATGACCACTTTTAGAGAAAAACAAATGCATTTTTTTTTACTTTAGATGTGTTGTTCAAATCTTAATTATGATACCTTTTTAGTAATCAAAGGACCAAAAGTTATACTCCCACAATTTTGAAGTCAATATGGTAATTTTGATGTAATGTAAAAAGTTAGTCCCATGTTTGACAATGTAACTAGTTGGATTATTTGACTACTTTCAAGTTTAATATAAATCTCATGTTACATGATCTTACACAAACTACTACTCCTCCATGTCGATATAAACTAAAATTACTCCGTCAGACAAAAAAAAGAGCAAATAAAGCAGAGCCGTCCTTGAAGATGAGTGAGGTGGGCGACCATCTAAGATCTCAAAACTTTTAAAGGCCTCAAATTTTGACCCGTTAATGGTTTACATACACATGTAGACATATTTTTCTTGAAAACAAAATAACAATTTGCGAGAAAATATTTTTAACGAGTCAAATGTTGTACGTTTAACTAGGGCTGAGCACCGAAGGTTTAAAACCGAATCGCACCGACGAAACCGACCGAACCGACAAAAACCGAACCGGACTGACAGGCCGTCGATTTGGTTTCGGTTTCAGGTTTTACATGCTTTCGGTTTCGGGTCGGTGTCGGTTCGGTTCGGTCCGGTTCGGCCCAAAACCAACAAAAACATGCCAAAATACACCTAGACCAACAAAACCGAACCGCACTGACAAAAAACCGAACCTAACCGACAATATTCGGTTCGGTTTCGGTTCGTATTTTTCACGGTTTTCGATCCTCGGGTTTTTTGGTTCGGGTCGGTTTATGACCGACGCTCAGCCCTACGTTTAACTAGTTAGTTTGAAAGCTTTATCATGGGTTTTCGCTCAAGGGCTTTAAAAACTCAAGAACGACCCTGGAAAAAAAGAAAAAAGATCATGTAACCAAAGAATTTAATGTTATGATAATCTTGTTAAAGCTTAATGAAAAAAGGTATAAAGTTTGATGATCAGGTTATATATTTCTTACAAAGAATTTTATTAGTCAAAAGGTTTTGTTTTGCTAGAGTTGACATAGACTATTTGACGTTATCTAATTACTTGTTTCCTAGCAAGTAGCCAAGTTGCTTAATAGTAGATTATCACTAACTAGCAATGATCAAGTATGAATGTGTGATTAATAAAGGCCAAGCAGTAAGAACCTCAATCCCCTTCATTTTCCCCGCGTCGCCGCCTTTCTCTCCAAATGACCTTAGGACTTGCGATGAAGGTGACCAAGTTCATATTTTTTCTTTTTGTAACCGTTGCAAACCGCTTGGTTTAATTTGAAACAAGCTTTGAATTGATCGCACCTCGATCTATTTGATTGCCGATCGATTTGTCCACAGCAAGCTCGATCGATACAAATCGATCGCCACAAGGGACGATCGACTGGGATTCACCCTCATTGGGGCTAGCCTAAGCCTCTTATTTGAAAATTGTGTTTTTTTGCTTTACATGTAAAGGTTGATTGTCGAGTACTTTAATTTCATATTGGACGAATAAGTGGAGTTCACGGATTAAAACATCATCAAAATTCTAACATGTACAACTAGAAATGATATAAAGTTGTTTTTACCTTTTGAAATATTCACCTTTGATCAAACAATGTTACTTTACGACAGTTTCACTCACTCGGTATGGAAGACTAATTTTTTTCTTTTCATGAAACGTGGTTAATTACTTATTGAAATTTTGATTTACTTTTTTTCTACTTACTATAATTCTACCAAAGTACTTGATGCTTAGTTTTAAAGGTTGGATTAATGCATGACTTATATTAATGAAATTTAAAAATTCTACTACATAAGGATGGGCGAGATGAGGCCTTTTGGCGAAGACAAGTCAACTCGAGCCACCAAACCCCGTGAATCGATGAAAAGGCCCTGTGGTATGAAGTAAAGGGAAGTGTGCACGTTGTCACACTCTATGCCTTCCAAAGGCGCCTAGATGACGGGTCAGATGCAGCAAAACGACGACCTGGGAGCGGATTCCCACTTGAAGCTAAAAAGGTAACCCGATTGAGAGTCTAAGGATCCATAGTACCTGCAGCTTTCCGGTCTTCATATTCATCATTTTTGAAAGCCTGTCACATTAGCACCAACTCACTACAACCTAATTCATAACCAAGTTCGTGTAATAAGGCGACAACAGTTATCATAAAAAAATATTCCATTTAATTACAAAAATACCTCACAAAAACAATTTAAAAACACACACGAACAAATAAGGAGGACTCTATCGAGTATACGATCGAGTTATGTATTTCTTAAACATGACCGACACCATGACCAACCTCAATGTAATGAGAGGACCGTTTAAATCACGCCGGACCGACCAAGGAATCGACCATCCATCACGGATGGTTTAAGTTTATGTATACTGTGTTTGTTTTTATCGATAGTAAACTTCAGTGAGAAAATTTTCAGTTGACATATTCTTCGCTAAATTCTATTTTAATATTTTTGATTTTGTACCATTGTATTATTCATATGTGCAACGTCACTAGGTTCTATTATTTTGGTAACTGAAAATTTATAAAAAGCCAAAATGCTTTATATTTATTTATAACTTTATACATGCTTTAGCAGTTGAGCAAGATAAGCTTTTTTTTCTAAGCGCACCAACATATATAATTAGTCAATTCATAACAAGATACTCCTATAAAGAGAATTAGAAATTGAAAAATAAATTCCAATGATTTTTATTTGTTATGTATTATGACACCACAAATGTACAATTTTTTTTTTATTTATTTTTTAATATTTTTTTAACAATGGTTTTTTACTTTTGACCAAAGACTTCCTCATTTCGAAACGAATCGATATTTACACCACATTTTTATTAACGCACGCATTAACTTACGACATAAATAGTTTATAACATCAGAATGCATAAATCATGATGATTAATAAAAACGCCATGTAAGATCACCCCTTTCCAAATTAATAGTTTCTTTTTCTATTTTGGGTTATCCCAAATTATTGTCCCTTTTCAACTATAATTGTGAATAATGTAGCAAGTTTACAATATTGCACCTAATGATACTAAGAGGGTTTTCAAAACGTGAATAATGAAGTTTTGGTGTTTGGCAAGAAATGGAATTATTTTATTATTTGCGTTATAAATGCTTCAAAACGTGGTTTTGCAACTGGAGCTAGGGAGTTACTTTTGCAACTGGAGCTAGGAAGTTACTTTTGCAAATCGTGATTTTGTTTTTCATGTTTGCAAACGTGACAATCAAACACAAACACACCCTAAAAATTACAAACATCATTCAAAGATTTAACTAATTGCGTTATGGCGAGAGATGTGACGAGGTTAGTTTGTTGTTGGTGGAACTTGGGGACGCTTTCTTTCAATTCTTATGTAGAGTAGCTTGTTTGGTTCAAATCGATACGTCTTGGTGCTAAGTCTAAAGAAGTGCTGGAAGGCATTTTTTACGTCTCTTGGTGGAGCTTATAGAACTACAGGAATCAACTTCTTTTTGCGGTCAATAAACCTCGAAAAGACGCTATTTTTGATGATATTGTTTTACGCTCTTTTAATTGGTGTTTAGCCAGAGGTATAAGAACTTTGAATTGGGTTAGTTGGCTTCAACGCCGGCATTCGATTTCTTTGTAATTGTCTAGCTTCTTGCTAGTGGTTCTAATAAAGTTGCCGTTAAAAAAAGAAATCCATAAAGGTAAAACTGTTATTTTACAAAAAAGTAAGAGAGAAAATGCAATAGTGATTGTGTTTCCTAAAACTATGTGTTTTTTTTTTACCAACTAATTCACAGGTTTTGAACCCTTTACACAAACTCAAACCGAGTAAAACTCTTATTTTTCAAAACACTAACATGATCACTTCATAATTGTTTGCATCTAACAAGAATGTCTCTGTCTCTAATTAAATATGTAATATTGTAATGCACTCAACAACATGTTTTATAGCGACCCATGGCTTGTTAATTTTCAAACTTTCTCATTAGGTGCATGCTTATTCATGTGCATTATTAAATATAACGGGCCAAAACTTAATGACATCATGGTGTTGAAATTGATGATCACTTGATGTTAACATAACTAAAAGTTAATGTATAAATTAACCTTTCTCTTTTTACTTTGGATTTTTTATCTTGTACTTAAGCAAGACACGTATTGACATAACAGACATCGTCTGACAAAGCTTACGGCGATCGCATGAAAGACAATTTTGTAGATCCCTACGTCCTTTCTATGTGACCCGATGTCCTTAATACTTAATACGCTACTTTAAGATACGTTAGATAAACCCAACTTTTATAAAGTAAACTTATTTTATCTTGCAGTATATTTTTATAAAAAGAAGTATAATAAATAATGAGCAGATGAATACACGAAATGCATGATCCATGTTATGCGGACCTGTTCTCACGGATCAAGGCTATGTAAACGCTTCTAGAACCTATACATTGTTTAATTCTTATTTTTCTCACTATCTAGTTTACTTATTTGCTTGATCTATGAAAATTCTTGTCAAAAACTGATGTATACATTAAGTTAACTAGCCAATAGCCCAATAGTGAATTGTTGTTTTCTGCTACTGTTTACTATTATTGCTTACTGATAATGTTTTCTGTTATCGTTATTTTGTCAAATATACCTGAAATAATAGTTGTTTGTTGCTTTGTTTTGATAAAGGGTTTGGTAACATAGTTGTATAGTTATAATTAATAAGTTGAAACGTTAGTTGCTCGTAAATGATATTATAAGTAACGTTTCGATTTTGAGCATTTAGAAAAAGTAGAAATGTTAGTTGCTTGTTACCAAACAAGTATTTTGTACATAACGCCAACTGCTAGTTGCTAGCTGCTTCAAAACGCTCTTAAACATTTCCTACCAAACATACCCTTCCTATTACTGCTTAGCGCTACTACTTGCTACCGTTATATTCGCCGAACATACCTTCGTATCTTGTTACGACAAGAGTGGACATTGTTGTTGCTATTAACCATAGTAACTAGAGAATGGTAAGTTATTATATTAGAAGTTTCTAATTTGTTATCATGATAGACTTTTCTTTTTGGTGTTGACCATATGATTGAAATTTCATTTTCTGAAGCAATTATGTTTGTGAACCTGTTGTTTGTACGTAACGTTAACCGTTAGTTGCTAGTTGCTTTCAAAACGCTTTTAAATACTTGTTACCAAATATACTCTTCATGCTATTACCTATCACTACTACTTATTGCTACCGCTATATTCGTCAAGCATATCCATCGTATCTTTTTTTTTACTTGTGTTTCGACTCGACATCATGTTGTGCCGACTAATCCCAAACCGCAATTTTGATAGCTCGAATCATGCATGTGAACATCCGTGACTAATGGGGTATTAAATTTCTCCCACGAGTTCGAACCTAAGATCTCTAAGCACTTTCGCCCTAAAAAGCTAAACCCTTACCGCTAGATCAATCCATTGATTGTTGTTATTAACCATAGTTCATATAGTTCATAGGTTAAATTGTACAAAGTTGGCAACGTGGTAGAAGTAAGTAACTAGAGAATGGTGACTTATTGTATTATAAGTTTCTAATTTGTTTGATCATGATGATAGACTTTTCTTTTGGTGTCGACCATATGATTGAAATTTCATTTTCAAGCAACTATGTATGTGAACTGTTGTTTGTAATGCAACGCTAACCGTTAGTTGCTAGTCGCTTTAAAACGCTTTTAAATGCTTGTTGTAACAATTCGCATTTTGAGAATTTACTATTCACTTTCACTATTCATTCGTAAAATTTTTATTTCATATTCTCGTAGGATAAATTATTTTAGTAATGACCCGAATCACCATCGTTAGATCATTTTCGCAAAGTTATTAAGAAACATCGCTTTAAAGTTTCGCTTTTAGACGGCCCACCGCTTAAACATCACGCGATAACGAAAATCAACTCGACAATTTTCCTCGCATCGATAAATTTTAGATCACTCATGATTAATTTGAGAATTTTTAAGATTTATTATTTTATGTTACCAAATAAGCTCAAAACAGAACAAAACTAAACTTACGTTTTAAACAATTCTACTTACATCCAGACTTAACGATTCTCGCATCGGTATTTTCTAAAATGTTTGTAAACTTTTATATTTTGGAAAAGTCAAATATATTTCCTCCTCCTTTGACCATAAAGAAATTAACCTTGTACGCTCTACCTTTTGCTTAAATCGTAATTTTTAAACTTCACGATAATCATAAGTTATCCCACGCATTGACTTAAAACCAAAGTTTGACATCTCATATCACTTTTAGACTAATTTTAGTCTACTCTAAATAAATCCACATCATTTCCTTAAAATTTCGTTTTTTTCGATAAACCGCGAATTCACGCGCTTTTTGACTCAGATTTCCAGCTTTTAAGCAAGCTTTTGCACCCAATAAGACTTATCACCCATTTTATATTTTTAGATAGAGTATAATGATGAGTTTCATCATTCCCGCAAGTTTCATATTTTACGATACGGTTTTACTTTTTATGGCTTGGTTAGCATTTAATCTGAACCAAAACTCACTCCGTAACCAAGATAATACCAAAACTATCCACCAAAGTCATCCTATCTTATCATGAACGAAATTATGGAGGGGAGTCATCACCTTGGTGTCAAAATCCTAAGCATGCTTCCTTTAGATCATTTACATGTGTAAAATTAACCATGGTTAGTTTTTAACCCAATATATAGTTAACTAAAATCTCTAGCCTATAAATACCAAGCATAAACCCTCATTTATTCTTGCACCACACCTTCTTATCATCTAAAGTCCTAAACCCTAAGGCATTTCTTATAGATCTTGTAAGAACATTCATGTGTTCTTGAAGAAAACTAGCGTTTGATCTTCGTTCTTGGAAGTTTGCAAGAAAGAGTCGTTATAATCTTCAAATATTTTCAAGTCTCCAAAAGACGTCGTTATAATCTTCTTTTCTTCTTCGGGTTCTCAAGAAGGCGTTGTTATAATCTTCTAATAGCCTCGGTTTTCGAAATTACAAATTCTACGTCAAGCTCGCTTATATTCTTTTTTTCATAATACTCAAGCATTCTATATTAAGGTAAGTATTTATAAAACTCAAACTTATTTAAATAATTATAAACTTTGTTAGTTTATTTATTTTATTTATAAACACTTAATATATAATATAATCAAGTAATCAAAATACATGTTTTACGATAAGCACTACAACACTGTGGAACTTCATGTGAGGGTTCATTTGGGTAAACGGATCGACGAGTTCTTGGATTTACGATTTAAAGTGTCCTAGCTCCTAACGCCATCGCATGACCTCCGAATTATGATGGCCCGAACGGTAGTACTGAGATATACAAACTAAAACAATTTCTATTAACAAACATACAAATGCTACATATATAGGCTCGCTCATGTTTTCTTAGGCATTATTCGAACCTAAGAGTTGACATCATATTCTAGGTTATACGTAGAGACTTCCAGGCTTATCCATCGATTCCGTTATACGTTGTGATATTATTTTAAGGTGAGTCATAGCCCCTACTCTTTTAATACTTGTTTTACGAACTCTTTGGGGAAGATACATGCTCAACTATTTCTTTTACTTTTACAAATACTCAAAACATTATACTTGATTGCATTATACGTGATTGCATTATACTTGATTGCATTATACTTGGTTGTATTATACTTGATTTCGTTATACTTGATTTCGTTTTACATGCTTGGAAATACTTAACTCGCTTAAATACATGAATTGTATTTACAAACGTACGCAATACTCTATGCTGTCGGAGAGATATTGATAGTACTATAAGTCGGGTACATGCCCCCGCCCATGTGTACGGATTCTTGACCATGGGTGAATATAATCCGGTGTATTGTGCAAACTATATTTTGGCAATGGGTTGTCAACACACAGGTTGCAAGTTCTTTATGGCGGAACTTGGAACTGAGTGGATTTACAATGCCTTTGTTGTGTAAACATTCTTTCAAGGCTTTTCAACTTATTCAAAACAAACTCTATGAACTCACCAACCATTGTGTTGACACTTTTTAGCATGTTTATCTCAGGTCTATAAAATGATAGCTGTTGCATGGAGCATAGAGTCGCTTGGCATATTTTGAAGACTTATGCTTTTATTATTACCATTCGATATGTTTTAAAAACACTTATGTATTGTACTTCAGAACTTATGTTGTAACTCTGTTCTTATTAATCGAATGGTAAACTTTTCAAAACGTCTCATTTAGAGGTCGTTTTCTATACCTTGTACTTTGTATTATGAAGTAGCACCCCATTGACACAGTCTTCCGCTGCGGTATTTTGGGGGTGTTACACTTGTTACCAAATATACTCTTCATGCTATTACCTATCACTACTACTTATTGCTACCGCTATATTCGTCAAGCATATCCATTGTATCTTTTTTTTTACTTGTGTTTCGACTCGACATTGTGAGCCGACTAATCCCAAACTGCCCTTTTTGATAGCCTGGAATCGGCGCATGTGAACATCCGTGACTAATGGGGTATTAAATTTCTCCCACGAGTTCGAAACTAAGATCTCTAAGCACTTTCGTCCTAAAAAGCTAAACCCTTACCGCTAAATCAATCCATTGATTGTTGTTATTAACCATAGTTCATATAGTTCATAGGTTAAATTGTACAAAATTGGCAACGTGGTAGAAGTAAGTAACTAGAGAATGATGACTTATTGTATTAGAAGTTTCTAATTTGTTTGATCATGATGATAGACTTTTCTTTTTGGTGCTGACCATATGAATGAAATTTCATTTTCTGAAGCAACTATATATGTGAACCTGTTGTTTGTACGTAACGTTAACCGTTAGTTGCTAGCTGCTTTCAAAACGCTTTTAAATGCTTGTGATGTGCCCGGTTGGTGCAAGTTTTAAATTTATAAAAGGTGAATTACCAATATTACCAATAACACATACGAGCAAGTATACTCGTCCGTTATAGCAAGATTATGAAGGTAAGTCGGGATAGTTCGCAGGGATTTGAGTGAATCTAAACACAAGTTTGAATTAACGGAGTCTATCCAAAACATATAATAAAGCAAATAGGTATAATGAAATTCAGATGATTAAAAACTACACTTGCTTAAACTAGTTTCATATCATAGATTAATGTGATTGTGTTAACCTCTTAACATGTTGGTTATGATAATTAGTTGGTGTACTAATCTATTGTTCTTACAAGTTAAACCTTGATCAAAAGTTTAGTTCATTAAAACAAGCATTAAGTCTAGCCAATCAATTCAAGTTTCATAAGTCTACATACATAAACTTAAACACAAAAACATCCACTTGTTCATCAAATTGCTTAAGAAATGGTCAATACAAAAGGTAACCGATCATAGACAAAAGGTTACAATTGATTCTCAACAACTAATCTTACGACCATTTAGATGTTTCCAACCAATCCAATTTGATAATCAAAAAGCGCTTTATTACAACCACACCTTAGTTCCTTTGTATAATCAAGAATAATGGGTAAAACAATCATCCATAGACAAAATGATTATGACTAGTTGAATAACACGAAGTTCTTTCGACCCCAACGATTACTATCAATTAGCCAAACTTGATTAACAAATGTCACTATGAAACTTTAGCACAATCGATCTTAGAATCAACTTGAAATTGAATTAAAACATGTTAACACAACCACTAACTAATCATATGATAATCAACATCATTTAAGCAAGTGCATAAAGAAACTAGCCACTCATAGCAAACATAAACATAAACTCAGAACTTTGAACATTAGAAAACATGATTAAAAGTCTTACAATGCTTGGAATAAGATTACAAATGGTGTAGTAATGATTCCCAAAGGATTGAGGTAGACTTCTTGGTGTTTTGGCCTCCAAATGTGGAACTTCTGGAACTCCAAACTTCTCTGAATTTCTAAGAACGAATTTTGATAGCTTAAGACTTTGTTTGATGAGTAGAGAAATTTGTATTTTTGGTTGTTGTTTCTAATGCTCATAATTAGCCTCTATTTATACTAATTCCAAGGCCTAGGGTATTAAATGCTGAACTTGGCCACCAAGGAGTGAGGAAGGGACTAGAATACACCAAGAGAAGGACCTAGAATCGTTTGGATACAAAGGGGAAGCTTAGTGATGAAGATTTGGCAACTGCAGCTTCACCAACCGGATCGGTCATACGACCAACCGATCCTACCGGTCTTCAATAAAAACTAGCCAACCGATCCGTTACGGGTTGTGACCGATCGGTGGCGATGGTTAAAATATTGATTACGTTGTTTTCAACCGATCCGGTTACGGTGTAACCGGATCCGGTTCAGATCTTCGAGATACTGAAACTTGATCTTTTCTTTACTAAGTCTTGTAGAACTTGGTTCTTCAATCACTAAGGTCTTCAAAGGTCCTTGAGATATCGATTTAGTCTTATTGAAATGGGAATCTTCGCTTTGTCAATATTTCTTCATTTTCCTCTGCTTCCTACACTTGGTTATAAACACTAGACAAACATCTTTGATGCGTTTAAGTACTATAATCACGCAAATATAACCAAATAATGATATAAAAGTACACATAACGCTACTAAAAACATGCACAACTGGCGCTATCAAATTCCCCACACTTAAACTTTGCTTGCCCTCAAGAAAATCTAGGAAAAACATCCACCGTACAAGATCGGGATTATGAAAATGTGATGCAAATCAACCAAGTATAAATACGAGAGGATTCATCAATTATGCTTTATAAAGGTGAAACATCAAGATGTTTGACAATATCCAATGATTTTCTTGCATGATTAACATTTCGTAACACCTCACGAAAAGGAACGAAATATAATTCACTCAATCACTCATTTTTAGTGAGTAACAAGATAAATCACACTCATTGCTCACCATGATTAGATTATTACCATAAGCTTGTACAAGAAACAAAACTTCACCGACGTGGCGTGAGCACCAAGCAAAACATCTAAAGAGGGCTTTTATTCGGGTTACAATGATATGGCTATGGTTAATGGTATGGATAAGGCATGGGAATGTTATGAAATTGGTGTAAAAATAAAATGAAGTCAAGTCTAATTCCGTGTTGCTAGCTACCAAACATTCCACGAACCAAATAAATGATTATAGCTTCAATTTTCTTCTTTTCCACTTTCCACAGCCTTTTGCTTTGCCATGACAATTGTTCTTCGATCATAGCACATTGGCTATTATTTCCATACTTTCAACACAATTTTTTTTTTTTTTTTTTTTTTTTTTAAACATAACGCATGGCTTTATTATTCTCATAGGATGTGGTACTCATAATCATTTGAACAATCTTCACTTTCCGGACAACTAGCAACCAACCATTAGACATCACGAGGATAGGCTAAGGTTTAAAGTGTAAAATATTTTTGTATTTTCCGGTGAAGCAAAATGAAAGGGATGGCTCAAGGTGTAATTAGGGTATCTAGTGCTAAAATGAGCACTACAAATGGGTCCATGGGTGGTTAACTAACCAAATGGCTAGCTAATATATCATTATATGTAAATGGAAGGCCATTTGGGTTAAATCCTAAGTGCCTCTTTATCACACGAATTCACTTATATCGCATTTAATGCAATCTCACTGCATGTCCGGTAATGATTTACAAGCACAAGTTCTAGAATAAATAAAATCACCCAGACACTCATAGCAAAAGATTCAAGCATAAAAGATGTATGCTAATAAGAAATAGGCTCAAATCCTCACAATTTAGTGGAAAGGGTATAATATGTGCTAGCAAATGTCATCGATCGAGAATGGATTGCAATAGTAATCTAACACATCTCAAGTTTCAAATATTACCATTTTACGGTGGAATGATCCATTATTCTAATAGATAATCCTAAAAGTGTGAAAACAACTAGATCACAAGGCAAACAAAATTTTAAATTTAAGCATGAAAACTCTAATTTTTCCTATTCACCCCCCACACTTAAGTTAGACATTGTCCTCAATGAAAACGAACTTCAAAGTATAAAAATAGGAAAGTAGAGATGAAACCAGATATGTCAACGAGTTTATCGCCTTAAAATTCTTCTTCACTCCCGGCCTTCACTGAGAAATCATCACCGCACACAATCTTATAAACAAACAAAGGTTTTATTAAAAAAATGGCACCCCCACACTTAAGTTCAACCAAGGTTTAAACTTTGGAAGTGACCATCGAAAATCAAAACACACGGGTTGCTTCCCGAGAAGCGCTTGTTTTATTAATGAGTCATCACCGACTCGAACCTTCCCGACTTATTTAGGCTGCAAGCGGCGACTTTGAACATTTTGAAAAGTTCGGGATGTACATGAATTCTTCACCAAGAGCTTCAATATCGTCCTGCATTTAACTCAGCAGATGGTTTCCATGGAACAGTTTGTGGGATTCTTCCCGGAAATGGTGTTGTCGCGAATTGGTGTTTTATAAGTCGTCACGAAATGCCCACAGAGCATCGCTAAGTTTTCTTGCCCACAATGAAGGATTGTCCTTCAACGCTTTTTTCTAGTATTCTTTGAGAGCTCCGTTGGTATTTTCGACTTGACCACCGGTTTCATGGATGATAGGCGATCGCAAATCGATGATGAACTCCATATCTTTTCATGGTTTTCCATTTGTTGATTGCGTAAATGAGTTCCTCGATAAACATGAGTGCCTTGGGAATTCCATAACGAGCTAAAAGCTTTTTGAGGAAATTAACCACTACACGAGCATCGTTTGTTGGTAAAGCTTGAACACGCCCATTCGACACATAATCTATAGCGAATGTATTAATTTGTGGGATTTAGGAAAGGTCCCATGAAATCTATTCCCAAATGTCGAATATTTCACACACTTGAATGCTTGTTAATGGCATTTCATCTCTCGAGAGAGATTGATGGTTCTTTGACAAGCGCCACAATTTTGAACAAGTGTGTGTGCTTTTTGAATATTGTTGGCCAATAGAATCCAAAGATCGAAAACTTTCTTAGTTGTGGTGGAAGGACCATAATGTCCCCCGTTGGGCCATGATGACATTCGTCGAGAATTTTTCGGGTTTGGAACCGTAAACACATCTTGGATCATCCCATCGGACACATTTTGAAAAGATATGGCTCTTCCCAAAAGTAGTATTTGAGTTCAAAAGAATTTGCTTCTTTGAGCATGAGTTAGACCTTTTCTCGAGAATTCCTCCATGAGGTAATTCGCAAAGTCAAGAAACCAAGGATCGCCAATTTCATCGATGGTCATGAGAGTTTCATTGGGAAAATAATCATCGATTTCTTCTTTTAATTCCTCAAGATTGGGATTTTCGAGGCGAGATAAGTGATCACAGACAAGATTCTCCGCCCTTTCTTATCTTTGATTTCGATGTCAAATTCTTGGAGTAGTAAAATCCATCGAATAAGACGTGGTTTAGCGCCTTGCTTGGTGAATGACACTTGAGCGATGAATGATCGGAAAACGATCGCTTTTTTGAGCACGAGGTATGATCGGAATTTGTCGAATGCGAAAACGACGGATAGTAATTCTTTTCTATGACGGTATAATTTTCTTTGGGCACTATTCGGTGTCTTGCTAGCAAAATATATAGGCGAAAATGTTTTCCTTCGCTGGCCTAAGACACCCAACAAGAAAATCGCTGTCGTCACGCATAAGTTCGAAGCGGTAGTGACCAATTAGTGAGACCATGATCTGAGCACTAGTAAGTTGAGATTTGGTGTTTCAAAGCTTTTATGCAATCAGTGAAGTCAAAGATAGATTCTTTTCAAGAAGTTTCGTCATTGGACGAGATATGTTGGAAAAATCTTTGATGAATCGGCAGTAAAACCAAAGATGTCCTAAAAAACTTCTAACGGCTTTGACGTTAGTGGTGGTGGAAGTTTTGAGATTATATCGACCTTTTCCTTGTCTACTTCCATTCCTAACCTTGGAGATTTTGTGGCAAGCACAATTCCTTCTGCTACCATAAAGTGGCATTTCTCCCGCTGAGAACAAGATGCAACAGATCTTCGAGTATTTTATCGAGATTTGAAAGACAAGCTTCAAATGAGTCTCCAAAGATCGAAAAATCATCCATGAAAACTTCCATGGAGGTTTCTAGCATGTCTTGAATATGGCGATCATACACCTCTCGAAAGTCGCATGTGCATTGCAAAGACCAAAAGGCATACGCCGATATGCGTAGGTTCCAAAAGGACAAGTAAAGATGGTATTTTCTTGATCGTTAGGATCGATGGAATTTGGAAATATCCTGAATCCGCCGAGGAAACAAAAGAATTTATTTCCTCCTAGTCTTTCAAGCATTTGATCCATGAATGGGAGCGAAAGTGATCTTTTACGGTGGCTTTGTTTAACTTACGATAGTCAATACAAACGCTACCAACCAAAGGATGTTCTAGTAGGAACTAGTTCATTTCGCTCATTAGTTACAACCGTCATTCCTCCTTTCTTGGGAACACGAAGGCATGTGGCTTATCCAAGGGCTATCCTCAATTGGGTAAATGATTCCAAGATCGAGAAGTTTTATGATTTCCTTTTAACAACTTCTTTCATGTGGGATTGAGTCGACGATTGACGTTCTACCACGGAGTTTAATCCCTTTTTCAAAATTGATTTTATGTTTGCGTAAATTGGGACTAATTCACTCGATATCGATGTTTTCCAAGCAAAGCTTGTTTGTGATTTTGAGGACGTAAACTAAACTTTCTTTCTCACTATCCTCGAGTAATGAAGATATGACTCTTTGGAAGAGAGTTTTCTCCAAATAAGCATATTCAAGATGATCCGGGAGAGGTTTGAGTACTAGATCGTGGGTGGTTCTTCGATAGAGGATTTAATTCGTGATCTCGTCATTGAAAGTTATTTCTTCAAATTTTCTTCCTCTTCCTCTATTTCTTCTTCCGAGTTCTCTCCTTCAATTCCACTTTCATGAAATCATCAAATTCTTTATCAAAATCTGTTTCATTGATTTTTCGTAAGTAGTCATGAATGGATCGGATTCGATTCAAGAATGCATCTAATTCCTCATCGCTGACTTCATCAATAATATCGACGTTAAAACAAGTGTCATCACCGGAATGTGGTAGCGCATTGCTTTATCGATTAGAAAAGTGATTCGATCTTCCCAACTCAAGGTTGAGTTCTTTTCCTTTCACTTTGATGATTGCATCGGTGTATTTAGGAAAGGTCTTCCTAGAATGAGTGGGACTTTACTATCTTATTCCATTTCCAAGATCACAAAGTCCACGGAAAATAAATTTACCTACTGAACAAGCATATTCTCATGATTCCCACGGGATATTGATAGGAATGATTTGCCAATCGGATACTCATTTTGTTGGTTTCGTGCTATTGTTGCACAACTTGGAATAGAGTGAATAAGGCATCAAATTGATACTTGCGCCAAGATCGCCAAAGCATCGATTTAACATTATTTCCGAAAGTACATGGAATAAGAAAGCTCCGTGATCTCCGAGCTTTGGTGGGATTTTGTTTTGAACTATAGTGAGCATTCTTCGTTAAGAAAAGTCTGGCGATATTTGCTCAAGCTTGCTTTTGTTATTAAGAAGTTCTTTCGTAAATTTCCGTAATTGGGCATTCGCTATAACATCAACGAGGAACATCGAGTCTAACCTCTTTAATTATTTCGATAAACTTATAACGCTCTTCCATCTTTTCTTTCTTAAGGCGTTGAGGATAAGGAATTTTGGTGTATCGCCTGACGGATGGAATATTTTTCTTTTGGTGGTTTGAGTTGTGTTTGGTTCCTCGTTTTCATCCTCACTATCAATGGTGGCGGGGAGCATTAGGATTAGGTGGTGGATCGACGAGAGACCACTTCTTGTGAAAACAAAGATTTATATGTTCATTTCTTGTTTGTGGTGGACGAGACGCCTTATCATTTGATGGTTTTGGGTTGGATCGAGTGTTGCTTGGCAATGAACCGATGGTTCAGAGGAATGTTGGTCGAAAGTCCGCTAAGCTTGTTTTCAAGATCTTGGATAGATGCTTGATGATTTTCCCGTCCTTGCTCAACTTTGGCTTTGAGATTGAAAATTGATTTTTGATAAAATCATTTGCGGATTTTTTGACCCACCGAATTCTCTCATGGTTTTTCGAATTCGGTTTCTTCATCTTTTGTCGGGATTTTGTGGTGGTAGATCGCGGTTCGTGGTTGAGAATCACGGTTGTCATCCTCAGTCGGCGATCTTGCCAATTTCTAGTATTTCGACCGTAATAATTACTACGATATCCTCCTCCACGGTATCCTCCTTGAGCGTAACTTGCTTCTCCTTCCTTTGGTCCACCCATAGGTTTATCGTCGCACTCGGATGATGGGTGATTTCCACAATTGTTGCATCCGTCTCGCATTTCTTCATTTCATCTTTGATATCTTTGTATTGCAGTCGATTTTTGAGGTTAACGCCCATCTTCTCCATGAGTTTTGAAGCATCGGTGTTTTCGACAAAAGCAACGGTTTTTCGGAGAGGTTTGGTTTTGGAATCTTTGGACCAATCAAGTTTGAGAAGTACTCGATCTTCGAGCAATTGATGAGCATCGTTGGGAGTCTTATAGAGAAAATTCCTCCGACATCAAGGATGCCTCGAGAGATTTCATCTAGTCCATGGTAAAAGATTTGGATAATGGTTCCTTTTGATAGTCCATGTCCATGACAACTCACGGCAAATCTTTCATTCGCCAAGCTTCGACAAGTGATTCGTTTGGGTTTTGATTGAAAGCACGAATTTCTCCCATTAATCGATCAAACATGGCGGTGGAAAGAATCGCTTACAAAAGCTTGCCTCATCTCCTCCCAAGTATTGATGATTCACCGGGTTAATTCATTGTACCATACTTTAGCATCTACTGCAAGTGATGATGGGAAAAGTTTGAGTTTGATGGCATTGACATCGGTGTCGCCATAACGGAACATGCCGCAAATTTCGATGAATTCGCAATGTGCTTATGCGGATCGGCCACGCATCGCCATCGAATTGTCGGTCTTTGATCATAGAAAGGTGATGTCCCTTCACGGTGAAGTTGTCACCAAGGTTAATAGCAACAATAGCACTTTCGGGGTTGGTGCTACGGTTCGATTGGTTCCCACATTGGTTGATCGTCCTCCACGGAAAAGGTAAATTGGTGAAAGGGTTGAAACAACTTTGGCTTCGATGAGGTTATCAAATGGTGGGTTTGGTACTCTTGGTACACGGTTTTCTAATGGTATGAAACGTGTTCTCCTTCTTCGATTCAAACGTCGGGTTGGTAAGAGGTGTAATTGGTTCTATTCCTCACGCTCGAGTGTTCATACAATGACCTAGAGAATCCGTGCAATATCTAAACACACGGACAAACAACGAAACAGCTTTTATGGGTCGAGTAGTAACCGGATCGGTTGCGGGATGCGACCGATCGGTTAGACCATTGATTGATGGACAAACTCGTAACCGATTCGGTTGAGGAGCAACCGGATCCGGTTAAGGTTTCGAGAAAATTTTGGGTTGAATCGACTTTGGGAATTCAAAACTTGTTGAAACACAATCAAATCCGGCACAAGCGCCTAAAACTTGATGTGCCGGTTGGTTGCAAGTTTTAAATTTATAAAGGTGAATTACCAATATTACCAATAACACATACGAGCAAGTATACTCGTCCGTTATAGCAAGATTATGAAGGTAAGTCGGGATCGCTCATAGGATTTGAGTGAATCTAAACACAAGTTTGAATTAACTGAGTCTATCCAAAACATATAATAAAGCAAATAGGTATAATGAAATTCGGATGATTAAAAACTACACTTGCTTAAACTAGTTTCATATCATAGATTAATGTGATTGTGTTAACCTCTTAACATGTTGGTTATGATAATTAGTTGGTGTACTAATCTATTGTTCTTACAAGTTAAACATTGATCAAAAGTTTAGTTCATAAAAACAAGCATTAAGTCTAGCCAATCAATTCAAGATCAATTCAAGTTTCATAAGTCTACATACATAAACTTAAACACAAAACATCCACTTGTTCCTCAAATTGCTTAAGAAATGGTCAATACAAAGGTAACCGATCATAGACAAAGGTTACAATTGATTCTCAACAACTAATCTTACGACCATTTAGATGTTTCCAACCAATCCAATTTGATAATCAAAAGCGTTTCTATTACAACCACACCTTAGTTCCTTTGTATAATCAAGAATAATGGGTAAAACAATCATCCATAGACAAAATGATTATGACTAGTTGAATAACACGAAGTTCTTTCGACCCCAACGATTACTATCAATTAGCCAAACTTGATTAACAAATGTCACTATGAAACTTTAGCACAATTGGATCTTAGAATCAACTTGAAATTGAATTAAAACATGTTAACACAACCACTAACTAATCATATGATAATCAACATCATTTAAGCAAGTGCATAAAGAAACTAGCCACCATAGCAAACATAAACATAAACTCGTAACTTTGAACATTAGAAAACATGATTAAAAGTCTTACAATGCTTGGAATAAGATTACAAATGGTGTAGTAATGATTCCCAAAGGATTGAGGTAGACTTCTTGGTGTTTTGGCCTCCAAATGTGGAACTTCTGGAACTCCAAACTTCTCTGGATTTCTAAGGACGAATTTTGATAGCTTAAGACTTTGTTTGATGAGTAGAGAGATTTGTATTTTTGGTTGTTGTTTCTAATGCTCACAATTAGCCTCTATTTATACTAATTCCAAGGCCTAGGGTATTAAATGTTGAACTTGGCCACCAAGGAGTGAGGAAGGGACTAGAATACACCAAGAGAAGGACCTAGAATCGTTTGGATGCAAAGGGAAGCTTAGTGATGAAGATTTGGCAACTATGACTTCACCAACCGGATCGGTCATACGACCAACCGATCCGGTGGTCTTCAATAACAACTAGCCAACCGATCCGGTTCACGGGTTGTGACCGATCGGTGGCGATGGTTAAAATATTGATTCGGCGTTTATCAACCGATCCGGTTACGGTTGTAACCGGATCCGGTTGATCTTCCGAGATACTGAAACTTGATCTTTTCTTTACTAAGTCTTGTAGAACTTGGTTCTTCAATCACTAAGGTCTTCAAAGGTCCTTGAGATATCGATTTAGTCTTATTGAAATGGGAATCTTCGCTTTGCCGAATATTTCTTCATTTTCCTCCGTTTCCCCGCACTTGGTTATAAACACTAGACAAACATCTTTTGTTGCGTTTAAGTACTATAATCACATAAATATAACCAAATAATGTATATAAAAGTACACATAACGCTACTAAAACATGCACAACTGGCGTTATCGACATTGTTACCAAATATACTCTTCATGCTATTACCTATCACTACTACTTATTGCTACCGCTATATTCGTCAAGCATATCCATCGTATCTTTATTTTACTTGTGTTTCGACTCGACATTGTGAGCCGACTAATCCCAAACTGCCCTTTTTGATAGCCTGGAATCGGCGCATGTGAACATCCGTGACTAATGGGGTATTAAATTTCTCCCACGAGTTCGAACCTAAGATCTCTAAGCACTTTCGTCCTAAAAAGCTAAACCCTTACCGCTAGATCAATCCATTGATTGTTGTTATTAACCATAGTTCATATAGTTCATAGGTTAAATTGTACAAAGTTGGCAACGTGGTAGAAGTAAGTAACTAGAGAATGATGACTTATTGTATTAGAAGTTTCTAATTTGTTTGATCATGATGATAGACTTTTCTTTTTGGTGCTTTCCATATGATTGAAATTTCATTTTCTGAAGCAACTATGTATGTGAACCTGTTGTTTGTACGTAACGTTAACCGTTAGTTGCTAGCTGCTTTCAAAACGCTTTTAAATGCTTGTTACCAAATATACTCTTCATGCTATTACCTATCACTACTACTTATTGCTACCGCTATATTCGTCAAGCATATCCATCGTATCTTTTTTTTTACTTGTGTTTCGACTCTACATTGTGAGCCGGCTAATCCCAAACTGCCATTTTTGATAGCCTAGAATCGGCGCATGTGAACATCCGTGACTAATGGGGTATTAAATTTCTCCCAAGAGTTCGAACCTAAGATCTCTAAGCACTTTCGTCCTAAAAAGCTAAACCCTTACCGCTAGATCAATCATTGTACAAAGTTGGCAACGTGGTAGAAGTAAGTAACTAGAGAATGGTGACTTATTGTATTAGAAGTTTCTAATTTGTTTGATCATGATGATAGACTTTTCTTTTTGGTGTTGACCATATGATTGAAATTTCATTTTCTGAAGCAACTATGTATGTGAACCTGTTGTTTGTACGTAACGTTAACCGTTAATTCTGCAATGCTTTCAAAACGCTTTTAAACGTTTACTAAATATACTATTCATGCTATTACCTATCACTACTACTTATTGCTACCGCTATATTAGATCAAGCATATCCATCGTAACTTTTTTTTACTTGTGTTTCGACTCGACGTTCATGGAAATGACTAATCCCAAACCGCCTTTTTGATAGCGCGGAATCGGTAGCATGTGAACATCCGTGACTAATGGGTATTAAATTTCTCCCAAGAGTTCGAACCTAAGATCTCTAAGCACTTTCGTCCTAAAAAGCTAAACCCTTACCACTAGATCAATCATTGTACAAAGTTGGCAACGTGGTAGAAGTAAGTAACTAGAGAATGGTGAATTATTGTATTAGAAGTTTCTAATTTGTTTGATCATGATGACAGACTTTTCTTTTTGGTGTTGACCATATGATTGAAGTTTCATTTTCTAAAGCAACTATGTATGTGAAACTTGTTGTTTGTCTCTCATGCTAATTAATGTCGACCTTCAATTTTCAAGTTTTCATATCACGGTTACACACATATACACAATGCTTTTTGGTAGGCCAACTTATATATTCTTGTGATATTTTTTTGGTATCTTTTCTAAAGTAGCTGCCAAAGATTAAATTATCACAATGTTAATGGATAATCCGTTCATGCTAGCCATGACCCGATATCAGAAGTCAATTCTATAAAAAATGTAGATTGGCGGGAATATTACGACCCTGATTCTTTTGAAGACCACCATCGTTCACTCTACGGAATAATTAAGAACTCTTCCGACGCGAGGAGACGGCGCAGCATTTGAGCCAATACTCGACTCCTTATCACTTATTTCACAGCCTCCAATGTGTGTGATGGATTTCTGAAATGTAGACTATCATAAGTCAATATACATGCCATTTTACCAATAAGCTATAGAAACGTGAGATTATTCGAATTATCATAATAATCATTTGTTAATTTAATAAGCATGACAATAATCAGGCCGTTATCATAAGATCTTTGGAATTCAATGAATTGGCATGCAAGATATATATTGTTGCAAGTAAACTTTAGTTAAATACGAAAATGAAGATTTGGGGATGTAACCACCAACAACATTATATCACTTAATAATAGTAATTAGCTAGCTGACATGACACCACACAAGCATAGTTTATTTGTGTTTAATCATGTTTAGCCGGTTGTAATGCAACAAACCATGTTTGTTTAATATTAGCCAACATCAATAAGTGGCTAGCTTACTAAGATCAAAAATCCCCCCTAGTTTTGTTTCGACGTTGGAGAATATACTACATATATATATATGTATCGCATATTTTTTTGGTTTTGTTTTATTATAAAAGAACAAAACTGAAAGTACGGAATATAAAATATAAAGTTTGATAAGTCAAAACTATTAATCAGAAAATACGAACGAGAAACGGTAAAAAATTGTTTCTTCCTGTCTACAAAATGGGTAAAAGTAGTTTAGATGGGTGCCACTAATAGAGGAGGGGATTAGAGACGCAACAACTAAATCGGTTTTTTTAAACCATCAAATAACTAAACCGCTTTTTAACCGAACCGATTAGACCGGTTTCGGGTTAGGAGGAGACCGGCTTTTCAAATAACCGGTTAGAAAAACCGGTTTTAACCGGTCAAACCGAAAACCGATTATTTAAAAAACCGGTTTTTTTCTAACCGACTTTTAAAACCCGAAAACCGGTATATTTGCACCTCTAGAGGGGATACCCCCTAACAACACCCATTTTTTCTCAATTAAGATATACAACGTACTTTGGGGCAAACGTCAAGGTCACAAAACTTAACGTTTACATATAACACGTAAGGTAATAAACTTTATAACGGGTTTACCATAAACAATGGCTGAGCTACAACATGCAAATTACTCCGTTTGCCTCCTCATAAAAATTTGTCTAGCTCCCGATGACCATAAACATAGTTAGAAAAACGAGTAGAAGCAATGAACCTAAAAATAATGTACCATTGTACCTATCACATTTTAGGTTCATACATATAAGTCGTACATGTTATTGATACACTGATTCTGGTTTAAACACTTACCTTTCAATACGATCTAAAGCTTGTAGAAGAAAATGAAAGGAAGAAAAAAAAAATGCCTTGATTTTCTTCTTGCGGATTAAGCAACCAACACCTAACTTTTAATTGTTAAAGTAATTTAGTGATATCACATGTCCTTTAAATATATAGGTTGACGAGTTCAGCTAATTACTATTATCACTACACCCAATATTAATAATGGGATCTTTTAATAATCTAGCTTAATTCTACAAAACGAGTAGATTGATTTTTGGAACATCAGGGCGCCGAGTCTCTTTTTGGAAGATGGTCTTGTTTTGAAGATCATGGTCCATCTCATGCGAATACCTCCCAAGAACTTTTCCTACGATTCAAACTTCAACAGACAAACCTGAGCTGAGAAAGGTGAAAACAAAACAATGCAAGGCTGACTCTACTTTTATTCCACAAAAGCCTCTCCAAAGGTGTCTTTATAAAACGATTAAATGTATTTTATTTTATGTGTATAGAAAAGAAAATGACGAGGTCTATCGATCGATGAGGTCAATTCAAATTACGAGACTCTCATACGCGGCATGTTTTAACCCACTTGCCTCACAAGTGTCCTCTAATTATCTTTACACAAATATATATATATATATATATATATATATATATATATATATATATATATATATATATATATATATATATATATATATATATATATATATTTAAAAATAATAAAAACAAAGTCAAATTATGGGTTTGCCAACTAAACAAGTCCTTTTTCAATTTCTTCACCCAAACTCCGTAGACTTCTACGTATTCTCATATCACTTTCTACCAACCTACTACCGAAATATTTTACTACTTTCATACCGTACGTTTTCTGTACGTCTGAAACAGGGCCGTCCCATGAATCGACGGAATTTTTGAGGGCTTTATACGAAATTATATAACGACACATTTTGTTAAGAAATACTATGTATAAAGTGTCACCGTTTATAAGATATAATGGAATTAGTTATCTAAACGTTCTAACATATTACTCATTTGAGATATTTTCCCATCTAAATACTTTTTTCTTTCTGAAAAATATATCTACACATGCATATAATTATTAACGAGACAAATTTTGGGGCCTTAAAAATTTTAAGACCTGAGCGGTCGCTCACCTTACACACCTTCAAATACGGTCCTAATCTGAAACAAAGACTCATTTTCTTCTTCAGATAACTTAAACATTGATATTTTTCATTCATTTAATTACCCGTTATATCACGCTTGTGTATACTTTCTATAATTTACCGTGTGTTTTTCGTCTTTATTTATAAATTTGTAAAATTATTCTTTATTTATAGGTTTGTAAACCGTGTTTTAAAACCCATGTTAATCCGGCCGGTTGAAGTGTGAACCGATCAGGTGACAGGAAACCGTTTTTTAACGTAAGCCGATGATTTGACCAAGTTAATTAAAAAACCAGTTTTTAAAACATTGTTTGTATATGATTAGATGTTAAGTAGTAGCATGTTAATATTTAAGTCAATATTGTGAACACAAGTCCTATTGGTTAAATTTATCACTCAAAGTCATTAGTAATATATTAGAAAGTAAATGATTTAAATAAATATACATTTGTTGTGGAAAAATAAGAAGTAAAATTTAATAGGATAATCTAGCTAGCTACTACATAAAGGTGTTGCAAGCCTCTATCTCATTGTTGGTATGCAAGACAACAATAAAAAACACTATTATAAAATTAAAAAACTTATAATAATAATAATAATAATAATAATATGAAAAGTGATAAAACGAGTGGTTTCTTATTTGAATTTTCCTTTTTAATTTGGAATTATTCTCTCTATAAACTTTGATATAAAACCACAACACCTTCACCATTCTTTTTCATTTCATCCATCTTTTCTCTCTTGATTCTCAAACAACCATTTTTATAACTCGTTTCTTGCGCGACAAGCTAGCAACCATGACGGTCAAGACAACGGCGAAATCGTTCTTACCAAATTGTTTCAAGATTCAAGAACCAATACGTCCATCTAAAAACCAAAAAGAAATCAGCCATTGTGTCTCAAAACTCGTTTCCTAGGATCTCCTTTACGGATTTAAGCAGCTCGACGCTCTCTGAGGACATATCGAATTCGCTAGCTGGTTCTAACCTGCATGTGTTCACCTTAGCTGAGCTTAAGCTCATCACACAATCGTTCTCTTCGTCGAATTTCTTGGGTGAAGGTGGGTTCGGACCGGTTCATAAAGGGTTTATTGATGATAAACTTAGACCTGGTTTGAAGGCTCAGCCTGTGGCTGTTAAGCTCCTTGACTTGGAAGGTTTACAAGGACATAGGGAATGGCTGGTACGTACATATACTTGTTCATGCACCATATCAGATATATATATTTTTTTAGAACGACAATTTTAGCTATCTGACATGTCCTAAGCATGACTTGAACCCATACATTTTATATTTTTAGGTATATATAGAGATAAAAACCCTTGAACATATTATGAAAGAATCGCGATAGATTCTAATATTTTTACCTGTGTTATATAGACGGAGGTGATATTTCTTGGAGAACTAAGACACCCGCATTTGGTGAAGCTGATCGGATACTGCTGTGAAGACGAACATAGGCTTCTCGTTTACGAGTACATGCCACGAGGCAGCTTAGAAAATCAACTATTTCGACGTAAGTTCATTATTTTTCAGATTTTTATGGTTTAGAGTATTTTTTTTTTTTTTTTTCAATCCAATATGATCTTTCATTTTTTAAGACAACAGTCACGTTGCTTCACTACTAGATGTTGAAAAATTCGTGCATATATCATGCATCTTTTTCTTTTATATTTATATAAGATATATTATTATTGTGTGATCTTAGTTGTGAGTGGATTTAATTAAAATATAGCATGTTGACAAAGCAAGCAAAATGATATAGGCAATTAGGTATAAAATATACATAGTGTGGGGGATGGACAGAAAGAATAGAAACAAGAAGAAGTCATGTAAATAATTTTATTTTATAAGAATAATGACAGTTTTTTCTCTAGATTGCTGACTAGTATTTTAGGGTAATATGGACTTTTTCATTATCCTCCAAACTTTTGACTTTTTGTAATTACTTTAGAACAGTTTACCCGTCACATGACTTACTTGCATGTCAAAACTCTAAAGTCAACATTTAAAAAAAAAAAAAAAAAAAAAAGGTTTACATGCATGCTATTATTAGCACCTTATAATTTTAGCATCATGAAACAAGACATCTAACATGCATCTTTAATTTGGTATGAATTTTCAGGATTTTCCGTTTCACTTCCTTGGTCGATCAGAATGAAAATCGCTATAGGTGCTGCTAAAGGTCTTGCCTTTCTTCACGAAGCAAAGAAGCCTGTTATATATCGTGATTTCAAAGCATCAAACATTTTACTAGATTCCGTAAGCAATTTGTAATTAGAAATTATGGCAATCGTCTATCATTATGGTGTAGTTTGTAATATAGTACTCCGTACTAAACTCGTTGCTTGTTTATTCAATCTATAGGACTACACAGCTAAGCTATCGGACTTTGGACTTGCCAAGGATGGTCCCGAAGGAGATGACACACATGTTTCCACTCGAGTTATGGGCACACATGGCTACGCTGCTCCAGAATACCTTATGACAGGTAATATATATGCACTTACGCGCTTTTATAAATTACATACAACTTTATGTTATAGCATGCATGGCCATTTTCATGAGGACTTTACTAAATCTGGAAATGTGATTTCTTTCTTATAGGTCACTTAACAGCAGCTAGTGATGTTTATAGCTTTGGAGTCGTACTATTGGAGCTTCTAACAGGCAGAAAATCCATGGACAAGACCCGTCCAAACCGTGAGCAAAATCTAGCCGATTGGGCTAGGCCTCAACTTAAGAGTCCTAGGAACCTCAGTAGAATAATGGACCCGAGACTTGAAGGGTTGTATTCAGAAGTCGGTGTACAAAAGGCAGCCGAATTGGCTTACCAATGTCTTAGCCATAGGCCTAAAGCAAGACCAAGTATGGGTACAATTGTTAAAACTCTCGAGCCACTACAAGAATTCAATGATGTTCAAGTTGGATCCTTTGTGTACACAGCTCCAAAACAAGAGCAAAAGGAAACTAAAACGCACTCGTATGGATCACATCACGTACACAGGACAAAATCGCCCTTGTCTCCACATATACATGTAGTCCGTTCAGACCCAAACATACATCGGAGTTCTCTCGGGTCTGGTCCAAATTCTCCAATGCAACATAGATTTAAGAGAGGATAGGTGACCGAAAATTACATTTTTGATATTGTTCAAGAACTATGCCGGGATACACCAATGACCGGATCACGAAAATTAGGAGTTACTTATTCGATGTGCAAATTAGCTAGAGCTGTCTTGTATTCGTTTTTTTGTATCTTTGTTTTTTTAATATTCTTCTAAGAATTGTATATGGGATGTAAGATTTCACTGAAATTAAATTATAACAAACTCCATTACTCTAGCTATTCTTGAGTAGGAGTAATATGTTTCCTTTTGTGTTGTATTCATGCATAGAGAGGGCTCAAGTGGTGTGCAAGTGGTGCTGTCGCACCAGGCCGCTACTTAAAATGAGCTACATTTTTCTTACTCTTATATATAAAAACGTTAAAATTTTTCATATACGAGGCGCATAATTCAAGTTCATATGCAATTTCTCTTTAGTTTACGAGTGTAATGATGCTCCTGTTATCGCTTGCCACAAAACCACTTTTAAGTGTGGACACCCTGTTCATGCGCATGAGTATCATCTCAAGTTTAGGGAGTAGCATCCTCATGATCCATTATGCTTCATTTTGTTACTACTAGCAGTTAACAAATACTCGTAAGGAGGTCGTGCTTGTAAACCGTGTATCATCGGCTCATCGCTCACTTGAGGGACTCATATGGTTCGGCTTCGATCTTCCAAATGGTTGTCCCGACTATGCTTAACCATTCTTATAACAAATTAAACATATTGATATGATTATTATGTTGTAAAACAAGTATATATCTTTTAAACATACTTAGTTTGTTGCTAGTGTTGTTATCATTTCGTGGCATGTCGTTCAACTGTTTGCTTGAGGTTAATGTGGTATTTCAACAAAATTTCATTATAGTTAATTTTTCGGTCGATTAATATACTTTACCGGGTAACCTTTTACCCGAAAAAGAATATACATCTATTTCTACGAGTCCACAATGTGTATTTAGACATGGCATGTACATACGGTCTTGACATTTGATTGTTTCTTTGGTCTCTATTATCCATTTACATAAGTTTCCTCGATCTAGACTATTTAGACAAAATCAAAAAGCAAGCTAGCTTGGCCCCCACGATAGAAATTAAAAAAAGAAAAGAAGAAAAGAAAAGGTGTTCCTTTTTTCTTTTGAAAAAAGAAAAATAATATATACTTGTATTAGGTTGGACTTTAATAATTGTAAGCTTGGCTATTTCATTGGTCAATTGGTTGACATTACAGCATATGTAATTTTCATTAATAGTTCTACGTATATTTTGTAAAAGAAATACTCTAACTCTTTTCTAAATCATATCATGGTGTATCATGAACTTATGTTAGAGAAAATTGTGTGAAAATGATGATCTAGTATAAGTTATGTTTTTTATGTTAGGAACCGTATGCATCTATCTTTCATGTATAAAAGAGTGATATACTGGACCGAAAACCAAACCCGAGCGTAGATTTAGGATTCTAGGTGCATTTCTACTCATGTCTCAAATTCTAAGATGTGTGAGGTTTCAAGTTCAATCTTGTTAAGTGCAAACAAGTTTTAAATGTTAACGCCAACCTTCTAAAATACGAAGGTTTTACCCGAATTGAGTTGGCCAGAAAATCAAAAACCATGATTACCAAAAAAAAAAAAAAAAAAAAAAAAAAAACTCACAACCGATCGATTAAAAAAAAAAAAAAAAAAATAGAACATCTTCTCACGACTCACGTGGCCTAAATTAATTTTTTAGTTATAATACATTAGTTATTAAAAAGCCAAAATAATGTTCATGGGTTGATCCAACCTCACCCTTTAGACAACCAGTTAGTCCATTATCCTTAAACGTAGAGAAGTTGTTGAATAACATGAGTTTATTGAGCGTGTTCTTGAAGAATATACCGATAATAAAAATACGAATTGTGATTTTGGTGTTCATAATGATGCCGGCCAAGACTTTACTTGATGTTCAAAGAGAACACACAACCAACTTTATCCTTCTTAGAGATGTCTTTAAAGCTGCTATCATGGTAAGATTACTTGGACTCTATCTTTAAGCCAAACGATTATGATAATATCTGCCTAGCCTGCAACAATTTAGCTATGAATGAGTCGATAAGCTAGGCTCATAGTCACTAAAATGAAGATTTATCTCATTATTTTGCCATTGCGCTGTGGCCGGTCCATGATTGAATAGATTTGAGTTACATAAGGTTGCATGTTAGTTGACACATACTCTTAGTTGTATACTTGTATATATGGTTTAGGCGTTGATATGCTACTGAATTAATGGTTTAGGAACTGTATAAATGGTCATGGAATTGTATAACAGGTCTAGGATTGCTATGTTAACGAATTACTGATACATATATGGACTAATTTATAAAGTAGTAACCGAATTATGTTTTTTTTAACAGCACGACACCAAGATCTGAAATTAATGGGAGTTTGTGGATGCAAAAGACTAAAAGGTACGTGCACGATTTTATTGCTTAATTTTGTTGTCAGTTGGCAGTCAAGAAATGTAGACAAACCAGAGACCTGTTACATAATTGATTTAGGGTCAGAGACGTTTTAAAGGAAAATACTTAGCCACTTAAAAATTATGGGCTTATTAACTTCAGTTGGTCGATTATGTCAGCACATAGTTTTTGTTATAGTATAAACTGATTCACTAATGATATAAGTTTAGGTTGGATCGAAAGTATGAAGGTATCTGCATTTTTATCTCATTTTTCTTCTTTCTTTTAGGTAATTTCTTGCAAATTAATGTCTGTCTTTCATTTTGCAGCATACTCACATAACAGCTACCATAATTTTCTACTTCAAAATAAAAGTTACAAACAAGACCACATTTGACCTATGGCCAAAGGTGAATAACTGAGTAAAGTTGTGCGCCTTAAGTATGATAAGGCAAAATAGTCGCTTGGCACCTGAACTGAGGCATTAGACCTAGACGTATATCATGTTCGTGGGAAGAAATACAATTTTAATGAGAGCGGGACAAGCAGGTGAAAAGTTGCCTTAATAACGCTGGATTTTCGTTATGCAAGGATCAAAGCTTAATAACTTTCCTATAGCATTTATAAGCCTTCAGTACAAAATATGGGATGTAATATAAAGTTCTAGCATTTCTTCAATATTTATTCACATGATGCATTACAAATACCCCTTTGGTTTCTTTACGTGTGATGTTCACTTTATTATGCAACACATTATTTTTATTTTTTAGTGTTTATCAGATTAAAAAAAAAAAGGAACGACTACGGTCAAAGAGAACGCATGCTTCCTCTACAAATGAGCCCCGTCGCAACGCGCGCCCTAGACAAATACATAAACTTTCGTCATTAAACAATAACCCAAACCAAAACAAAAAAGCCTCGCCGCAACGTGGCGAGTGCTGTCTTTCTCGTTTTTATAAAAGAAAAGAAGATGTAATTGAATTTTTTAATCTATACTACATATAAAAGAAAAACGGTCAAACTTTGAAAAGTGAAATGTTGAAAGTCAAATGTGAGAAAAATGTATGGTGTAATTAATACTTTTATTAAAGCACCCTATTACTTAAAAGTATAATAATTTATACACATTGTACAACCAATTAAAAACAAATCTATCAAATTAAAAACAACCAATTAAAACACTTCTTAATAAAAAGTACAATAAAATTTTCACAATGTACAATTTAAACAAGCTACAACATAATCCAAAATATAAAATAATTAAACAGACTAATTAATGTTATTTTAAAACACCCTAATGAAAAGTACATGTTATTATACACATTATACAAATTAATAAAGCATACAAGCTTCATACAATCCAATGTACACATAGATATTGAAAATCGGATGGATTAACGTGAGTTCAACCGAACCAGAATCGGTGAACTGCGTCCTCATCGAGATGTATTCGGTTAATCGTCGCGCGATACTCTCCGCCATGCAACGTGTACCCCGCTATACTATATATAAAGAAAACCAAAAGTAAAAAGTGAAAAGTTGAAAAAAAGTAATGTTGAAACATATATTTCAAAGAAACTATTAATACATATCAAAAAGGTTAACACGGGACGCCTCAAACCCGTGGGTTGACCCGTTTGGACCTAACCCATCGGGTTGATTCGGTTCATCACCCATTTTTTGGTAAAGCAGTTCAACCGGTTGAACCACCCGGGTTGAACCGGGTTTCAAAATATCATTTTTAATCCCCAAATCTTCAAACTTTTATTATTTTTCGTTTATAACCCATAAAATTTTTATTAACACAAACGACATATCGCTATAAAATCTCGTTGCTATGCACGGGTACTCGTATAGTTTAATTAATATGTGATTTATTTGTGACACTTGTTGAACAAAACTTTTGTAAATAGTTTCTTACCAAGAATAGTCCAGAAGCCCGATTATCGAATCGCATGGGCCAGGCTCACTAAAACCCAAAGTTTAGTCAAAATCCATATCTATATATTAATCGCATTGGCACCATTTTTTCATTACAATCGTGTCTTTTGGAGTCTGACTTCGACAAAGATTTTCGGAGGTAATATTTGGTTACTTTTTCATACCAATGATGGCTATTAGCTTATAAGCTTTCTATAGGCTTCTTAAAAAAAGTGTAAAAAAAAGCCTTTTTTTTCAATTGCATATGTAAAGTTTTAATTGTTGAAAGTACTTACTTTTCTGAAACATATATGTACTTTCAGGCATCTTACTAGCTAGTTGGTTTCAATGGAAGAGTTTATGCATGATGATATAAGTGAGCAAATACTCGTAAGATTAGACGTGGAGGATCTCACTAGATGCAAGAGCGTGTGTAAGTCATGGAAATCTTTGATATCCCGCCCTAGTTTTGTTAAAGCTCATTATAGAAGACAAATTAACCTTGTTCCATATTGCAAGGATATTATTCTATATAAGTACTTCGACAAATATGGTCTAGAATACTATATGGTTGGTTCTTCAAATGGCCTTGCATGTATCACTAGTTTTAACAGTGATGAAATTATAGTAGCTAATCCCTGGACTAGAGAAGAGAGAATGCTGCAAAAGCCGCAAGTCTGCTCCCCAAGTAGATCGTGTTGGGGTTTTGGGTATGATGCATTAACAGACGATTATAAAGTTGTATTCAGCGCGGTGGACAGTTTGAAGAAAACAACTTTTTACGTGTTATCTTTAAAATCAAATGTTTGGAAACCTGTTGGACACATGAACTGTTCATTCTCGGGTGTTGTACAGATCGGTACTTTATGCAATGGGGCGTTACATTGGGTTATGTTTTGTAGATATGAAAGAATCAAAGGATTGATGATTTCTTTTGATTTATCCAAAGAGGTATTTACAGAAATTAACCAACATGATGATGCGATACGTGAATGTAGTTTTTTGACGATTGAGGAAGAATGGGTTTATAATGTTAATCGTCACATGGAAGGGGTATTGAAGAGATACAATGTAAAACAGTATTGGGAAAATATGGGGCGTTATTGGATATGCAGGATTGGGTCTAGAGACCCCTATATATTCTTCCATACTACTGTCATGCCGAGCCTTATATCTCCTCATTTTCAAGAAGGCAATGAATAGGTGGTTTCCAAATTTCATCGTGTCTCATGGTTGGTTCTTTTATCACATCGTCTTGTGACTTCTTATATTTATTGCCATAGTGACATATTTATTTTCGCACATTAGCTTTGTAATTGTTAAACTCTTGCAACTTATGGTTTTATCATTATTAGTTTCTAAACCAAACTTGTGACAGAGTAAGTATGTTACTGATAGTTATGATCCTGTATGTGTGATTTTGCAAACCAGACTCATGTGTTTCTTTTGTATGTGTGATTTTGCTTTGTTCTTCCACTACAAAAAAATTTGTGTTTATACAGAATATCGTTTATATTTTACATTTTGCATTTTAATTTATGCACATCATTGTACAAGCAAATTGAGCATAATATAACACTAAAGGCCTCTTGGTCTAGCGGTATGTGAGTGGTCCATCAACTTAGAGATTGTGGGTTCAAGTTTCCTTGTAGGCATGTGAGATTGAATTTGTGAGATAGGTACTGTAGGATGTAAAACTTTGCGGCTCTAAAAAAACAAATAAAACATAATATAGATAGAGTATGTTGCAGTGTACCAATCAAAACAAAATATATGCATATCAATTCTTTTCAGATAGTAGTGTTAAAAAGAAAATTTAAAACGCTACACGCTTCTCGACAAACTCTGAATTTTAAACGTTACGTTTTGCTCCAAAATATTTTGAAACACATAATGGCCATAATAGGCCATCTCTTCATGCGTTAAAGGCTTCAATGACGTGTCGGCACCTATTACATAGCACCACGCGTGAAAGCTTCACTTTTTAGACGATAATTTTGTTAGTATGTGTGATTGGTATTATAAGTATGTTTGTATTTATTTGTTGAAAAAAGTGATATGAAACTAAAATGTCGATAATTTTGTTAGTATATGTGATTGGTATTATAAGGTATGTTAGTATTTATGATTGGTATTATAAGCTGGTCGTGCTTGTAATCCGTGTATCATCGGCTCATTGCTCACTTGAGGGACTCATATTGTTATATATTAGTAGTAAACTTATATATAGATTAGGGACTTAATTGTAGTTTGTAATAAGATTAGCTTGGAGTGCAAGCCAAAGATGTTTTTTATTTGAATTAGGAAATGTTTCTACCCTCATCTCTGGATGCTAGTTTTATTCATTCTTCTTCCTCGTTGTAATAGCTTTATTAGGTTTATAATAAAGGTTTGGTCGAGGGTATAACGTGTGCAATATTCTTGTCGGTTCTTTGTAGTCTCTCGTGTTTGCTACGTGAACTCGATACAACTCGCGATCTAGCGTTCCACTATCGAGCTTCGGGTTGTTGGCGGTTTTGTCCAACAAGTGGTATCAAGAGCCGCGGTTATTGTGGTCATCGATATTCTAGTGCTAGTTCGAGGTGCCGAGTTAGTTTTGAGGTCGTCGAAAAAGAAAAAGGTTTCGAGGTTCGGTATCGGGATTTCGGGAAGTAGCAGGTGACGAGAGGTAGAAAAAGATCAAAGTATTTGGTTTGCATGAATTGCATACCTACGTAAATATAAAGTTAGCAAGTTTACATGTGTCTTTTTCGTTTTATAAAGTTAACAGTATTGGTTTTTAAAACTTAAAAGTCGACATCACTTTATCGTATTTCTGGTTTTAAATTTTGATTAAAACGAAGGTTTTTGTTGTTGCGGGTTTTCTTGTGGTTCAAGTTTTGATCGTGGTTAGCTTGGATTTCAATACGATCGGGTTTGCTTGTTTGAAATCGAGGGTTTAGGGTTATTCTAATTAATTCGATTTGCAAGAAGGGTTTATAGCAACAAGGGAAATATTGCACACGGCTTGTGAGGCTTGTCGGTAAAGTTGGTTAAGAAACAACTTGACAAGGTTTTTAGCAAGGTAAAAGAAGAATGACTAGTTCTATAACTAGGTTTGACATCGAAAATTCAATGGAAGAATGACTTCAGGTTATGGCAAATAAAGACGCTGCTTTAATGGTACATTTGGATGTGATCTTTGCATTAGAGACATTACCCGAGGACATGAAAGCATGTGAAAAGGCTACTTTGATGAAGAAGGCATACAATACCTTGATTTTATGCTGGGAGACCCGGTTTTACGGAAGTTACCAAGGAAACAAGCTGCGCAGAATTTGGACGAAGTTGACTAGTCTTTATTTGACTAAGTCCTTAGCAAACAGACTATATCCGAAGAAGAAGTTGTATCGTACTATATGAGTCCAGTCTAAACCGGGTGATCATATAGATGAGTTTAATGAGTTGATACTTGACTTGGCGAATAATGATACCGAGATCGAGGATGAGGATCGAGCATTTATGTTACTTACGTCATTGCCATCGTCTTATGAGAAAACTTTGTGGAGACATTGTTGTATGGGAGGAAATCCTGACAATGGAAGATGTTCTTGCGACTACGAACAAGGAGTTGAAGAGAAGAAATGAAGGCACAAAGGAAGAAAGCGTGACGGGTTATATGTAAGGGAGGTCGATCATTCAAGGAAAGCTCATTTCATTGGAAGTTCGCGGTTTAAGTCAAGAGTGGAACCTGTAAACCTGTGCTTCATATGTCATTCGTAGGGTCATCCGAAGAGAGACCGCCCAATGAAGTCAAGTGGGTTCGTCAAGAATGGTAAGCATGATCGATTCTGATTCTCTCGATGACGGTGGTAACGCCTACTTTGGAGAAGCCTTGGTGGTAGTCGGTAATGATGAGATGGTGAATTGGTAATGGATTCAAAGGGTCTTATCATATGACACATAGGAAGGATTTCTTGTATGACTTCAAGGATATTGATGGTGGTTCGGTTCGGTTAGGTGATACAGGACATGCACTATCGGAGGGACATGAAAAGTGAAGATCTGATTGCATGATGGTTCAAGCTTTATATTGGAAGATGTCGGTATGTTCCGGGGTTAAGAAAGAGCTTGATTTCATTGGGTACTCTTGAAAAGAGGTTATACCGTGAAGATGGTTGGTAAAGTCAAGGTGATCAAAGGTTGCTCAAGTTATGATGACCGGGATCGTGAAAGAACGTGTGTATAATCTTGAAGCAAAAGTGAAGACTTTTGGTGTTCAAAGCATGGAGGTTCAAAACAAGTTGGATTCAAACAACTTGGTAAAAACAAGTTGGGTTCAAACAACTTTGTCACAAACAAGTTAGGTTCAAACAACTTGGTCCCGTGTTAAAACAGGGGTCCATAGGTTCTGAGGTTTTAAACGTGTTTGGTTTGAGGTGGAACTGCGGAGCTCGAAAATCGTGAAGTCGAGGTTGTTCGGGGAGATAGTAACGTTGATGCTCGGCAGCTCGAAAGTTAGAGGTTAAACAACATGAAGAAAGAGCAAACACTGATTGCTTGGTAGGGAGCGGAAAAGGTACACTTTGGTATAAAGGTGACGGACATTATAGAACCGAGTACTGGTCAAGAGGTGCAGGAGGGTAATGCTGTCGAAAGAAGAAAGTGAATGAGTCTATGAAAACTAATCAGGGAAATTAATAAAGTACAATGCAGTCGACAAGGTGATCCCCACTCGAGGTTCCAGAGACAAGGAAAAGGTGTTGAGTATCGGTTATGTTTAAGTGTTACTCCTAAAGTGGAAATTGTTATATATTAGTAGTAAACTTAAATATAGATTAGGTACTTAATTTTACTTTGAGCCATGAAATGCTTATGTTTTTTATCTTGTGTTGCAGAATGAAAGAACACTTTTGAACATCGATGTGTGTGTTGCAATGTATTCCAACTATACGAGTGTGATGTACTTACAGTATGTGTGTTGCCAAGTTCTTGAAACCATAGTCCAAGTCTAAAATTAAGATCAAGTCAACACTTTAAAAGATGTAGCAATGTGGGACAAAAATGTAGATACATGTTACCCAATTAGCGCAATGGCCGAGATGGCCCAAACATGCAATCAGATGGGCCAGGCCCAAAGTATAGTAATAATCCATTCATAAATTATCATTGGCAATTATAAAAACAACAGTAGCCCTAGCTCTTTTTTCATTACGATTGTGTACTTGGAGTCGACAGAGTTTTTTGGTGGTAATATTTGGTTACTTTTACATATTAATCTTGTTAAAGCTATTGGGTTATTTTGTTCCTTCATTGCACACTTCCAAGTTTATTATATCAATGTCTTTTTGTAACAGAATAAAGAAAACAGAATGATGGGTATTAGCTTATTAGCTTTATATAGGGTTCCTAAAAGAAGTTTGAAAACAGCTTTTTTTTTTCAGTAAGCTTGGCCAAATATCCTTTAAATTTGCATATGTAAAGTTTTAGTAGTTGAGGGCACTAATCTTTTGAAAGATATATAATTTCAGGCACCATACTAGCTTGTTAGTTTCAATGGGAGAGTTTATGCATGATGATATATGTGAGCAAATACTCGTAAGATTAGACCCGGAGGATCTCATTAGATACAAGAGCGTGTGCAAGTCATGGAAATCGTTGATATCCCACCCTCGTTTTGTTAAAGCTCATCATACAAGACAAGTTAACCTTATTCCATATCGCGTGGCTATTATTCCATATAATTACTGGTCCAAATATGGTCTAGAATACTATATGGTTGGTTCTTCAAATGGCCTTGCATGTATCACTAGTTTTGACGGTGATGAAATTATAGTAGTCAATCCCTGGACTAGAGAAGAGAGAATGCTGCAAAAGCCGCAAGTTTGGTTCACAAGCAAATCGTGTTGGGGTTTTGGGTATGATGCATTAACAGATGATTATAAAGTTGTATTCGGAGCGGTGGAAGGTTTGAAGAAAACAACTTTTCAAGTGTTGTCTTTAAAATCAAATGTTTGGAAACATGTTGGACACATGAACTATTCATTTTCGGGTGTTGTACAGATTGGTACTTTATGCAATGGGGCATTACACTGGGTTATGTTTTTCAGATATGAAAAAATCAAAGGATTAATGATTTCTTTTGATTTATCCAAAGAGGTATTTAAAGAAATTAACCAACCTGATGATGCGATACGTGAATGTAGTTCTTTGACGATTAAGGAAGAATGGGTTTATAATGTAAACATGGAAGCGGTATTGAAGAAATACAATGTACAACAGTATTGGAAAAATAGGGGGAGTTATTGGATGCTCTGGATTGGATCTAGATACCCCTACATATTCTTCCGTACTACCGTTATGCCGAGCCTTATATCTCCTCATCTTCAAGAAGACAGTGAATAGGTAGTTTCCAAATTTCATCGTGTCTCATGGTTGGTTCTTTTATCACATCGTCTTGTGACTTCTTATATTTATTGCCATAGTGACATATTTATTTTCGCACATTAGCTTTGTAATTGTTAAACTCTTGCAACTTATGGTTTTATCATTATTAGTTTCTAAACCAAACTTGTGACAGAGTTATGTTACTGATAGTTATGATCCTGTATGTGTGATTTTGCAAACCACAAACTCATGTGTTTCTTTTGTATGTGTGATTTTGCTTTGTTCTTCCACTCCAAAAAAATTTGTGTTTATACACAATATCGTTTATATTTTACATTTTGCATTTTAATTTACGCATCATTGTATAAGTACAATGTCATTTGTGTTTATACACAATATTGTTTATATATGTACTTTCAGGCATCTTACTAGCTAGTTGGTTTCAATGGGAGAGTTTATGCATGATTTCATATGTGAGCAAACACTCGTAAGGTTAGATGTGAAGGATCTCACTAGATGCAAGAGCGTGTGTAAGTCATGGGAATCGTTGATATCCCAACCTCGCTTTGTTAAAGCTAATCATACAAGACAAGGTAACCTTATTCCACATCGCATGGGTATTATTCCATATTACTTGTTCAATTATAAATATGGTCAAGAGTACTACATGGTTGGTTCTTGAATGGCCTGGCATGTATCAATAGATATGATGGTGATGAAGTTATAGTAGTCAATCCCTGGACTAGAGAAGAGAGAATGCTGCAAAAGCCATGAGTTTGGTTCACAAGCAAATCGTGTTGGGGTTTTGGGTATGACGATTAACAGACGATTATAAAGTTGTATACGGAGCGGTGAAAAGAAGGAATAAAACAACTTTTACGTGTTGTCTTTGAAATCAAATGTTTGGAAACATGTTGGACACGTGAAATATTCATTTTCGGTGTTGTTCAGATTGGTACTTTATGCAATGGGGTCACATTGGGTTATGTTTCGTAGATATGAGATAATCAAAGGGTTGATGATTTCTTTTGATTTATCCAAAGAGGTATTTACAAAAGTTAACCAACATGATGATGCGATACGTGAATGTAGCTCTGCATCCTTTGCACTTAATCTGTTACAGAACAAATTCTCACTTGTATCCAGGTCTTCCACATGATAACTAGTCCCAAGGAAAGTTTCAAAATGCTTCAAGAAATGTTGAGGAACTAAATCACCTTCATGTCTCACACTCACAGATATATAAAACTTTACTTTTATAACTCCTTCCTTTCAATACTTGATGAAAATACCTACTATTTTTGTCACCTTCACTTAAACACTCAATCTTAGCCTGTTGGTAAAGCAGTTTCTCTTCGTCATATTCAACTTCAATGAATTCCTCTACTAGTTTTGCTTAAATAAATCTCAGCTACTTATTGTGTGGATCACTTAAATTGCAGCATACACAAAGGTGTAAAAGCACTGAACATTATACTGCACAACACTTACAAGCCAGAAATTATATAAAAATGTTAATCTAGTATAAGTTATGTTTTTATCTTTGGAAATGTACTCATCTATATATACTTCATATATATAAGAAGCTAATACGTTGATGATGCTACCAATAATCGCATGATCGTCAAGGTGTTGAGATGGTCGTTTGACTTGTGCTGCCGTTGACTTCGGGTCTTCGGTAACAATGTTGAAAAGATAAAGAAAGCTCACTTGAGAGGTCCTCGGACTGAGCCTAATGGAACCCTCCGACGATTTCAATATCGATTATATCATTATAGATAAGACTGCTTAGATACTTACGTCATTATGTGAGAATGCAAAGCTACTTATGTCATAAAATACCTCTAGACTAAGGACAAATATTCGCAGTGTGTATCCACTCGCTTCACTTGCTTTGAATAAGTGTAGGAGTACGTGATATGTACAAGCTCCATTCCTATTCTCTACTTCAATGTATATCCATTCCAACCATATATATCAACTACTGTACTATACTAGAGCCATGAAATGCTTATGTTTCTTATCTTGTGTTGCAGAATGAAGTGAATGAACACTTTGGAACATCGATGTGTTGCAATGTATTCCAACTATACGAGTGTGAGGTACTTATGTGTGTGTTGCCAAGTTCTTGAAACCATAGTCCTAAGTCTAAAATTAAGATCAACTCAACACTTTAAAATGATGTAAAAAGATGTAGCAATGTGCAATAGACGAGAAGGCCCAAACATGCAATCAGATGGGCCAGGCCCAAAGTTTAGTAATAATCCATTCATAAATTATCACCATCATGTCGACATTATAAAAACAACAACAGAAGCCCTAGCTCTTTTTTCATTACTATTGTGTACTTGGAAAGATTTTGGAGGTAATATTTGTTTACTTTTCATATTAATATTGTTGTATAAGCTATTGGGTTATTTTGATCCTTCATTGCACACTTCCTTGTTTATTATATCAATGTCTTTTGTAACAGAATAAAGAAAAACAGAATGATGGGTTCAGATAGTAGTGTTAAAAGAAAATTTAAAACGCTACACGCTTCTCGACAAACTCTGAATTTTAAACGTTACGTTTTGCTCCAAAATATTTTGAAACACATAATGGCCATAATAGGCCATCTCTTCATGCGTTAAAGGCTTCAATGACGTGTCGGCACCTATTACATAGCACCACGCGTGAAAGCTTCACTTTTTAGACGATAATTTTGTTAGTATGTGTGATTGGTATTATAAGTATGTTTGTATTTATTTGTTGAAAAAAAAGTGATATGAAACTAAAATGTCGATAATTTTGTTAGTATATGTGATTGGTATTATAAGGTATGTTAGTATTTATGATTGGTATTATAAGCTGGTCGTGCTTGTAATCCGTGTATCATCGGCTCATTGCTCACTTGAGGGACTCATATTGTTATATATTAGTAGTAAACTTATATATAGATTAGGGACTTAATTGTAGTTTGTAATAAGATTAGCTTGGAGTGCAAGCCAAAGATGTTTTTTATTTGAATTAGGAAATGTTTCTACCTCATCTCGGATCTTAGTTTTATTCATTCTTCTTCCTCGTTGTAATAGCTTTATTAGGTTTATAATAAAGGTTTGGTCGAGGTATAACGTGTGCAATATTCTTATCGGTTCTTTGTAGTCTCGTGTTTGCTACGTGAACTCGATACAACTCGCGATCTAGCGTTCCACTATCGAGCTTGGTTGTTGGCGGTTTTGTCCAACAAGTGGTATCAAGAGCCAGTTATTGTGGTCATCGATATTCTAGTGCTAGTTCGAGGTGCCGGAGTTAGTTTTGAGGTCGTCGAAAAGAAAAAGGTTTCGAGGTTGGTATCGGGATTTGGAAGTAGCGGTGTGAGAGGTGAAAAGATCAAAGTATTTGGTTTGCATGAATTGCATACCTACGTAAATATAAAGTTAGCAAGTTTACATGTGTCTTTTCGTTTTATAAAGTTAACGATATTGGTTTTAAAACTTAAAAGTCGACATCACTTTATCGTATTCGGTTTTAAATTTTGATTAAAACGAAGGTTTTTGTTGTTGCGGGTTTTCTTGTGGTTCAAGTTTTGATCGTGGTTAGCTTGGATTTCAACACGATCGGGTTTGCTTGTTTGAAATCGAGGTTTAGGGTTATTCTAATTAATTCGATTTGCAGAAGGGTTTATAGCAACAAGGAAATATTGCACACGGCTTGAGGCTTGTCGGTAAAGTTGGTTGAAACAACTTGACAAGGTTTTTAGCAAGGTAAAGAAGAATGACTAGTTCTATAACTAGGTTTGACATCGAAAATTCAATGGAAGAATGACTTGGGTTATGGCAAATAAAGATGCGTGCTTTAATGGTACAAATTGGGATGTGATCTTTGCATTAGAGACATTACCGAGGACATGAAAGCATGTGAAAAGGCTACTTTGATGAAGAAGGCATACAATACCTTGATTTTATGCTAGGGAGACCGAGGTTTCTGAGGAAGTTACCAAGGAAACAAGCTGCTGCGAGAATTTGGACGAAGTTGACTAGTCTTTATTTGACTAAGTCCTTATGAAACAGACTATATCCGAAGAAGAAGTTGTATACGTACTATATGAGTCAGTCTGGCCGGGTGATCATATAGATGAGTTTAATGAGTTGATACTTGACTTGGCGAATAATGATACCGAGATTGAGGATGAGGATCAGGCATTTATGTTACTTACGTCATTGCCATCGTCTTATGAGAAAACTTTGTGGAGACATTGTTGTATGGGAGGAAATCCTTGACAATGGAAGATGTTCTTGCGACTCTGAATTCAAGGGAGTTGAAGAAAAGAAATGAAGGCACAAAGGAAGAAAGCGGTGACGGGTTATATGTAAGGGAGGTCGATCATTCAAGGAAAGCTCATTACATTGGAAGTTCGCGGTTTAAGTCAAGAGGTGGAACCAGTAAACTCAAGTGCTTCATATGTCATTCGAGGTCATCCGAGAGAGAGGCATCGATGAAGAAGTCAAGTGGGTTCGTCAAGAATGGTAAGCATGATCGAGGATTCGATTCTTCGATGGCGAGGTAACGCCTACTTTGGAGAAGCCTTGGTGGTAGTCGGTAATGATGAGATGGTGAATTGGTAATGGATTCAGTGGGTCTTATCATATGACACATAGGAAGGATTTCTTGTATGACTTCAAGGATATTGATGGTGGTTCGGTTCGGTTAGGTGATAACAGGACATGCACTATCGGAGGGACATGAAAAGTGAAGATCTGATTGCATGATGGTTCAAGCTTTATATTGGAAGATGTCGGTATGTTCGGGGTTAAGAAAGAGCTTGATTTCATTGGGTACTCTTGAAAAGAGGGTTATCTTGTGAAGATGCGGTTGGGTAAAGTCAAGGTGATCAAAGGTTGTCGGGTTATGATGGCCGGGATCGGGGAAAGAAGCGTGTGTATAATCTTGAAGCAAAAGTGAAGACTTTTGGTGTTCAAAGCATGGAGGTTCAAAACAAGTTGGATTCAAACAACTTGGTAAAAAACAAGTTGGGTTCAAACAACTTTGTCACAAACAAGTTAGGTTCAAACAACTTGGTCACGTGTTAAAACAGGGGTCCATAGGTTCTGAGGTTTTAAAGCGTGTTTGGTTTGAGTGGAGCTGCAGGGAGCTCAAGAAAATCGTGAAGTCGAGGTTGTTCGAGGATAGTAACGTTGATCTTTGCGGCGGCTCAAAGAAAGTTAGAGGTTAAACAACATGAAGAAAAGACAAACACTGATTTGCTTGGTAGAGGAGCGGGAAAAGGTACACTTTGGTATAAAGGTGGGGACAGACATTATGGTAACCGGAGTACACGGTCGAGAGGTGCAGGAGGGTAATGTTCTTTGAAAAGAAGAAAGTGAATGAGTCATGAAAACTAATCAAGGGAAATTAATAAAGTACAATGCCTGGTCGACAAGGTGATCCCCACTTCGAGGTTCCAGTACAAGGAAAAGGTGTTGAGTATCGGTTATGTTTAAGTGTTACTCCTAAAGTGGAAATTGTTATATATTAGTAGTAAACTTAAATATAGATTAGGTACTTAATTTTACTTTGAGCCATGAAATGCTTATGTTTTTTTATCTTGTGTTGCAGAATGAAAGAACACTTTTGAACATCGATGTGTGTGTTGCAATGTATTCCAACTATACGAGTGTGATGTACTTACAGTATGTGTGTGTTGCCAAGTTCTTGAAACCATAGTCCAAGTCTAAAATTAAGATCAAGTCAACACTTTAAAAAGATGTAGCAATGTGGGACAAAAATGTAGATACATGTTACCCAATTAGCGCAATGGCCGAGATGGCCCAAACATGCAATCAGATGGGCCAGGCCCAAAGTATAGTAATAATCCATTCATAAATTATCATTGGCAATTATAAAAACAACAGTAGCCCTAGCTCTTTTTCATTACGATTGTGTACTTGGAGTCGACAGAGTTTTTGGTGGTAATATTTGGTTACTTTTACATATTAATCTTGTTAAAGCTATTGGGTTATTTTGTTCCTTCATTGCACACTTCAAGTTTATTATATCAATGTCTTTTGTAACAGAATAAAGAAAACAGAATGATGGGTATTAGCTTATTAGCTTTATATAGGGTTCCTAAAAGAAGTTTGAAAACAGCTTTTTTTTTTCAGTAAGCTTGGCCAAATATCCTTTAAATTTGCATATGTAAAGTTTTAGTAGTTGAGGCACTAATCTTTTGAAAGATATATAATTTCAGGCACCATACTAGCTTGTTAGTTTCAATGGGAGAGTTTATGCATGATGATATATGTGAGCAAATACTCGTAAGATTAGACCCGGAGGATCTCATTAGATACAAGAGCGTGTGCAAGTCATGGAAATCGTTGATATCCCACCCTCGTTTTGTTAAAGCTCATCATACAAGACAAGTTAACCTTATTCCATATCGCGTGCCTATTATTCCATATAATTACTTGTCCAAATATGGTCTAGAATACTATATGGTTGGTTCTTCGAATGGCCTGGCATGTATCACTAGTTTTGACGGTGATGAAATTATAGTAGTCAATCCCTGGACTAGAGAAGAGAGAATCTGCAAAAGCCATAAGTTTGGTTCACAAGCAAATCGTGTTGGGGTTTTGGGTATGATGCATTAACAGATGATTATAAAGTTGTATTCGAGCGGTGGAAGGTTTGAAGAAAACAACTTTTCAAGTGTTGTCTTTAAAATCAAATGTTTGGAAACATGTTGGACACATGAACTATTCATTTTCGGGTGTTGTACAGATTGGTACTTTATGCAATGGGGCGTTACATTGGGTTATGTTTCGTAGATATGAAAAAATCAAAGGATTGATGATTTCTTTTGATTTATCCAAAGAGGTATTTACAGAAATTAACCAACATGATGATGCGATACGTGAATGTAGTTCTTTGACGATTAAGGAAGAATGGGTTTATAATGTAAACATGGAAGCGGTATTGAAGAAATACAATGTACAACAGTATTGGAAAAATAGGGGGAGTTATTGGATGCTCTGGATTGGATCTAGATACCCCTACATATTCTTCCGTACTACCGTTATGCCGAGCCTTATATCTCCTCATCTTCAAGAAGACAGTGAATAGGTAGTTTCCAAATTTCATCGTGTCTCATGGTTGGTTCTTTTATCACATCGTCTTGTGACTTCTTATATTTATTGCCATAGTGACATATTTATTTTCGCACATTAGCTTTGTAATTGTTAAACTCTTGCAACTTATGGTTTTATCATTATTAGTTTCTAAACCAAACTTGTGACAGAGTTATGTTACTGATAGTTATGATCCTGTATGTGTGATTTTGCAAACCACAAACTCATGTGTTTCTTTTGTATGTGTGATTTTGCTTTGTTCTTCCACTCCAAAAAAATTTGTGTTTATACACAATATCGTTTATATTTTACATTTTGCATTTTAATTTACGCACATCATTGTATAAGTACAATGTCATTTGTGTTTATACACAATATTGTTTATATATGTACTTTCAGGCATCTTACTAGCTAGTTGGTTTCAATGGGAGAGTTTATGCATGATTTCATATGTGAGCAAACACTCGTAAGGTTAGATGTGAAGGATCTCACTAGATGCAAGAGCGTGTGTAAGTCATGGGAATCGTTGATATCCCAACCTCGTTTTGTTAAAGCTAATCATACAAGACAAGGTAACCTTATTCCACATCGCATGGGTATTATTCCATATTACTTGTTCAATTATAAATATGGTCAAGAGTACTACATGGTTGGTTCTTCGAATGGCCTGGCATGTATCAATAGATATGATGGTGATGAAGTTATAGTAGTCAATCCCTGGACTAGAGAAGAGAGAATGCTGCAAAAGCCGCGAGTTTGGTTCACAAGCAAATCGTGTTGGGGTTTTGGGTATGACGCATTAACAGACGATTATAAAGTTGTATACGGAGCGGTGAAAAGAAGGAATAAAACAACTTTTTACGTGTTGTCTTTGAAATCAAATGTTTGGAAACATGTTGGACACGTGAAATATTCATTTTCGGGTGTTGTTCAGATTGGTACTTTATGCAATGGGGCGTCACATTGGGTTATGTTTCGTAGATATGAGATAATCAAAGGGTTGATGATTTCTTTTGATTTATCCAAAGAGGTATTTACAAAAGTTAACCAACATGATGATGCGATACGTGAATGTAGCTCTGCATCCTTTGCACTTAATCTGTTACAGAACAAATTCCCACTTGTATCCAGGTCTTCCACATGATAACTAGTCCCAAGGAAAGTTTCAAAATGCTTCAAGAAATGTTGAGGAACTAAATCACCTTCATGTCTCACACCTCACAGATATATAAAACTTTACTTTTATAACTCCTTCCTTTCAATACTTGATGGAAATACCTACTATTTTTGTCACCTTCACTTAAACACTCAATCTCAGCCTGTTGGTAAAGCAATTTCTCTTTATCATATTCAGCTTCAATGAATTCCTCTAATAGTTTTGCTTAAATAAATCTCAGCTACTTATTGTGTGGATCACTATCAATATTAGTCTGCACTTTTTATATTTGATCCCTTAAATTGCAGCATACACAAAGGTGTAAAAGCACTGAACATTATACTGCACAACACTTACAAGCCAGAAATTATATAAAAATGTTAATCTAGTATAAGTTATGTTTTATCTTTGAAATGTACTCATCTATATATACTTCATATATATAAGAAGCTAATCGCTGATGATGCTACCAATAATCGCATGATCGTCAAGGTGTTGAGATGGTCGTTTGACTTGTGCTGCCGTTGACTTCGGGTCTTCGGTAACAATGTTGAAAAGATAAAGAAAGCTCACTTGAGAGGTCCTCGGACTGAGCCTAATGGAACCCTCCGACGATTTCAATATCGATTATATCATTATAGATAAGACTGCTTAGATACTTACGTCATTATGTGAGAATGCAAAGCTACTTATGTCGCAAAATACCTCTAGACTAAGGACAAATATTCGCAAGTGTGTATCCACTCGCTTCACTTGCTTTGAATAAGTGTAGGAGTACGTGATATGTACAAGCTCCATTCCTATTCTCTACTTCAATGTATATCCATTCCAACCATATATATCAACTACTGTACTATACTAGAGCCATGAAATGCTTATGTTTCTTATCTTGTGTTGCAGAATGAAGTGAATGAACACTTTGGAACATCGATGTGTGTTGCAATGTATTCCAACTATACGAGTGTGAGGTACTTATGTGTGTGTTGCCAAGTTCTTGAAACCATAGTCCTAAGTCTAAAATTAAGATCAACTCAACACTTTAAAATGATGTAAAAAGATGTAGCAATGTGCAATAGACGAGAAGGCCCAAACATGCAATCAGATGGGCCAGGCCCAAAGTTTAGTAATAATCCATTCATAAATTATCACCATCATGTCGACATTATAAAAACAACAACAGAAGCCCTAGCTCTTTTTTCATTACTATTGTGTACTTGGAAAGATTTTTGGAGGTAATATTTGTTTACTTTTTCATATTAATATTGTTGTATAAGCTATTGGGTTATTTTGATCCTTCATTGCACACTTCCTTGTTTATTATATCAATGTCTTTTGTAACAGAATAAAGAAAAACAGAATGATGGGTATTAGCTTATTAGCTTTTTATAGGGTTCCTAAAAAAAGTTTGAAAAAGCTTTTTTTTTTTTTTTTTTTTTTCAGTAAGCTTGGCCAAATATCTTTTAAATTTGCATATGTAAAGTTTTAGTAGTTGAGGGCACTAATCTTTTGAAACATATATAATTTCAGGCACCATACGAGCTTGTTAGCTTCAATGGGAGAGTTTATGCATGATGATATATGTGAGCAAATACTCGTAAGATTAGACCCGGAGGATCTCATTAGATACAAGAGCGTGTGCAAGTCATGGAAATCGTTGATATCCCACCCTCGTTTTGTTAAAGCTCATCATACAAGACAAGTTAACCTTATTCCATATCGCGTGCCTATTATTCCATATAATTACTTGTCCAAATATGGTCTAGAATACTATATGGTTGGTTCTTCGAATGGCCTGGCATGTATCACTAGTTTTGACGGTGATGAAATTATAGTAGTCAATCCCTGGACTAGAGAAGAGAGAATGCTGCAAAAGCCGCAAGTTTGGTTCACAAGCAAATCATGTTGGGGTTTTGGGTATGATGCATTAACAGATGATTATAAAGTTGTATTCGGAGCGGTGGAAGGTTTGAAGAAAACTACTTTTCAAGTGTTGTCTTTAAAATCAAATGTTTGGAAACATGTTGGACACATGAACTATTCATTTTCGGGTGTTGTACAGATTGGTACTTTATGCAATGGGGCGTTACATTGGGTTATGTTTCGTAGATATGAAAAAATCAAAGGATTGATGATTTCTTTTGATTTATCCAAAGAGGTATTTACAGAAATTAACCAACATGATGATGCGATACGTGAATGTAGTTCTTTGACGATTAAGGAAGAATGGGTTTATAATGTAAACATGGAAGCGGTATTGAAGAAATACAATGTACAACAGTATTGGAAAAATAGGGGGAGTTATTGGATGCTCTGGATTGGATCTAGATACCCCTACATATTCTTCCGTACTACCGTTATGCCGAGCCTTATATCTCCTCATCTTCAAGAAGACAGTGAATAGGTAGTTTCTAAATATCATCGTGTCTCATGGTTGGTTCTTTATCACATTGTCTTGTGACTTCTTATATTTATTGCCATAGTGACGTATTTATTTTCGCATATTACCTTTGTAATTGTTAAACTCTTGCAACTTATGGTTTTATCATTATTAGTTTCTAAACCAAACTTGTGACAGAGTTATGTTATGATCCTGTATATGTGTGATTTTGCAAACCAGACTCATGTGTTTCTTTTGTATGTGTGATTTTGCTTTGTTCTTCCACTCCAAAAAAATTTGTGTTTATACACATTATCGTTTATATTTTACATTTTGCATTTTGATTTACGCACATCATTGTACAAGCAAATAAAGCATAATATAGATAGAATAAGTTGCAGTGTACCAATCAAAACTGAATATATGCATATCAATTCTTTCAGATAGTAGTGTTGAAACATCAATTTAAAACGCTGCACGCTTCTCGACAAACTCTGTATTTTAAATGTTACGTTATTTGCTCCAAAGTGTTCCGAAACACATAATGGCCGTAATAAGCCATCTCTTCACGCTTTAAAGGCATCAATGATGCGTCAGCGACTATTAGATAGCACCACCATTCATGAGTGAAAGCTTCACTTTTTAGACGATAATTTTGTTAGTATGTGTGATTGGTATTATGAGGTATGTTTGTATTTATTTGATGAAAAAAGTGATATAAAACTAAAATGTCGATAATAGATTCTTAACGCCAACACAACATTCTCCTTTTTCACTTCCTTTAAGAAAATAAACTCGAACAGTTTGTTTGAAATTTTAATTTAAACTTTCTCAATTATGTAGAAAGATTGTCATATTTATATGTGCAGGTTGAGAAAGCTTTTATATGATACAAACACTGTTATTTGTTGCAGACATGGTTTGGGACATTCCTTCCTTTGGTGATTGGCTGATCATTTGGATTTATAGTTCCTATGTTCTACAATACTCTACAAAATAGCTACAGTTTTTACCTTGATCCTGCCACGGTTTGTTCCTAAACCAACTTATAAGTCAGATTCATTAAAAGTTTGGGTTGTTGATAGGTCAATATGTGAACTAACTTTTGTAAGTTTGTTGTATTATTGTAGGCTTACGTTTACCCTGGATTAAACACGACACATGGTTCTCGCATTTCAAACACCACAACATGTTTCTCGCATTTCAGCTTCCATAGATTATGTAGTTGCTACGACTCAGATATTCAGGGTGGTTTTGTACCAATATCTTATCTTTAAGGTAAGAGCCATAGAAATACAGCTTATAAACGGATCAGCCATAGAAAACAAAGGCTCAAAATATATACACTACCATATACTAAACGTATTAGCTTATATACATTAGGTAATTAATAATATGGTAATGTATATATTTTGGCCTTTTGTTTTTCTACCGTCGTACACAAACTTAGATGATACGCTTTACTGACTTGAGTAGCATCATAGCTGCTTAATACTTTTCGTCATCCGTCAGTGATCCAAACATAATATATTTTGGTTATAGTCCCTGTTTGGATCGACAACACAATAAGTTTGAGCTTGAAAATGGGTATACGCATTTACGTGTTGGAACACCTTCTGTGCAGAAAATAAGTAATGTTACGACGCATTAATAGCTGTGACCATTTTTTATTCACGTTTAACCAAGTATACTATCTCCTGTAACTAATTATTCTAAATCTATGGGTACAAGAATGTGAAGAAGGGAACGACGGTGTCTTTCACAATGCTGACTTATAAACTTCGTGGTCTCTTTGTTTGCACAACTTTAGTTTCGTGCATATCGTTGCGCAAACGATATGCTTTGGCTATTAATCTATACTCTAACCATCTGTTTTTTCCCACGGGTTTTGAATTGGTGAGCATTTACCTTCACTTACAGGTATAACACCTTCTTAATTGTTCTTCTCGTCTTTTTTCTGGTTATATAAGAGGAATCATGGTTGTTAATTCATATCCCTTCGGCCCTTTCCTTCTCATTATGTAGCAAAATTATCACCAATTTCACTTACAATGACAACCAAATGGAGAACCAAGCACAATGAAATTATAATTATATACGCAACCTAGTATTTTTCTTTTTGCCTTACATTGCTAAGCAAGCACCGATATTATGAACTTACGATTGGTTTATTTTTCAGAGTGGTTAGCGGATCCTTCGTGAAGTGTTGCACCCTGAAATCAGTCAGCTTCGCATGCTGGTGCTAGCGAGCACTTTCAAAGTTTTTGATGGTAATATCTGCTTTAGGGCCAAAGTTTTTGAAGAATGGTGATGCATGTTCAGTATCCTCCATTGGGTCGGTTTGCTATGAGGTCACCAAAGCTGCTATCAAGAAAAAAAATAAATTGTTTCGTTTAACAATCTGGATTTGAGTTTGAACTCTTTGTTTTGCCACTGCACTGATCAATTTCATTTTTAGGAATGGTGTTACGGTTACTTTTCCAGGTTCTGTCGGTTTACTTGGTATTACGATTTTATCTATATCTTTCATCGTTCTAAAGTATTGCAACGTCTGCTAGAAGCAACAATTATCATGAAAGCAGTCGTCAACAAAATGTTCCAAAGCGAGTGAAGCGTCTAATTTTTTCCTATGAATATATCTGCCATGAAAAATTAAGGTCACATAAATTGGCAAAGCTGTTTTGTCAATATCGTTCACTTAATAAACTTTCATCATTTAACACCTCACTTTCCAAAATTAAGTGTTATTCACTTTTCTAGTAACAATCTCACACACCTTTACCACCCATTACTTGAACTTTGCATTGCTTGCATGGGTTGCTTCACTAATGTCATTAGAGATGTCAGGTATATATTGTTTTCTTTGGTTCTAAACTTTGAGCCTTAAAAATCTTTGTCGAACTGGTAACAAAGGGCTTAGCATGATAACAAATTAACACTTGATCATTAAATATGTGTATAAGATTAGTTGTACAAAAGTTCAAAACCATAAACTTAATGGGGACTTCACCAATTCATGTTCATCATGCATAAGTCATACGAAAATGACTAACAAAAAATACCTATGCGAAAACCTAAAAAAAGAAAACTATATTTACTAATACACACAAAAAGCCCCGCCGCAACGCGCGAGTGCTATCTTCCTCGTTCATTAATTATCGCGGCACCATGTCGACATTATATAATCAACAATAGCCCTCTTTTCAATATATAAACCCGAACACAAACCAATTGTTACGATCGTTTTATAAACTTTCTTCGCCCCCAAATTAAAACCAACCTAATTTTAATTTAATTGGATGGCAATGGTTCCAATCAAAGAAGAGCCTTCAAGCTCATGTGATTTTTTATGTGAGTTTTGAAGTTCAAGTCACAAATCACATGTGATTTCACAAAATCTAATATGATTTCTAAAATTACAAATCATATATGTTATTTTTCAGGACGTAAATTTCGACGCTCAAAACAAAAAAATTCAAAAATAAAGTTCGACGAAAGTGTATAGATATACCACTTTAATTAAATATAAAAGAAAAGAAGATATAATTAGTTTTATTTAACAGTCAACGATATAATTCTATACTCGACATGATAGTATAATTAATTTTATTCACACTCTATAAATATTTAACTTTTATAAAAGAAAAGAAGATGTAATCGAATCTTTTAATTTTAGTTAAAAATAAGTAGATAGAATTATCTAATTTAATACGTGATTTATTTGTGATACTTATCTTTTGTAAATAGTTTCTTACCAACAATAGTCCGAAAGGCCCCATTATCCAAGCTCACTAAAACCCTAAGTTTATAAAAACATTTCGACATTATAAAAAACAACAACAGTAGCCCTAGCTCTTTTTTCATTACTATTGTGTACTTGGAGTCGACAAAGTTTTTTGGAGGTAATATTTGGTTACTTTTTCATATTAATATTGTTAATGTTTTTGTAACAGAATAAAGAAAAGAAAAAAATGATGGCTATTAGCTTATAAGCTTTTTATAGGCTTCTTAAAAAAAGTGTGAAAAAGCTTCTTTTTTTTCAATAAGCTTGGCCAAATATCCTATAAATTTGCATATGTAAAGTTTTAATTGTAAGTACTTACTTTTCTGAAACATATATGTACTTTCAGGCATCTTACTAGCTAGTTGGTTTCAATGGAAGAGTTTATGCATGATGATATATCTGAGCAAATACTTGTAAGGTTAGATGTGAAGGATCTCACTATATGCAAGAGCGTGTGTAAGTCATGGAAATCTTTGATATCCCGCCCTCGTTTTGTTAAAGCTCATCATACAAGACAAGTTAACCTTATTCCATATCGCATGGGGATTCCCGATTACTTGTTCAAATATGGTCTAGAATATTGTATGGTTGGTTCTTCAAATGGCCTTGCATGTATCACTAGTTTTAACAGTGATGAAATTATAGTAGCTAATCCATGGACTAGAGAAGAGAGAATGTTGCAAAAGCCGCGATTTTGCTCCCCAAGGAGATCGTGTTGGGGTTTTGGGTATGATGCATTAACAGACGATTATAAAGTTGTATTCGGAGCGGTGGAAGGTTTGAAGAAAACAACTTTTTACGTGTTATCTTTAAAATCAAATGTTTGGAAACATGTTGGACACGTGAACTATACGTTGTTTAGTGTTGTAGAGATTGGTACTTTATGCAATGGGGCATTACATTGGGTTATGTTTTTGAAATGAACTTAACGAAAGATTGTTGATTTCTTTTGATTTATCCAAAGAGGTATTTACAGAAATTAACCGACCTGATGATGTCATACGCGAATGTAGATTTTTGGCGATTAAGGAAAAATCTGTAGGCATTTTTAATGAACATCGTGGTAGAATAATATGGAAATGAAGAATTACAATGTAAAACAATATTGGGAAAATAGGGGGCATTATTGGACGCTCATGATTCGATCTAGAGACCCGAGCTATACATTCATCCCTACTACTGTCATGCCGAGCCTTATATCTCCTCATCTACAAGAAGGCAATGAATAGGTGGTTTCTAAATATCACTGTGTCTCATGGTTGGTTCATTTATCACATCGTCTTGTGACTTGTTATATGTATTGCCATAGTGACGTATTTATTTTTGCACATTAGCTTTGTTATTGTTAAACTCTTGCAACTATGGTTTTATTAGTAGTTTCTAAACAAACCTGTGACGGAGTTATGTTACTGATAGTTATGATCCCGTATATGGAGTAAATTTTGTTTGGAATTGTGGATTAGTAAGCTTTGTGTTTGGCTAATATAGTACATGTATGTGTTATGCTTGTTAATGATTCATTTAATAAGAATCAACACACCACCTTTATAGTTATTATGTTATACTGTTGTTAGTACATGAAATTTTTACGGCTACAAAACTTGTATGGACTACTTATCAAGCTAGTATCTTTCGGATACTATCTATAAATATGTAGGAAGATAACGTGTTACAGTAGGAGTGATTAAGTTAACAAACATAGATAACGTGTTATTGTGATATTTTGTACTATAGATGCGCCAAAGTATTCGTTCTTCATATTAACACTACGTTCACCATATATCATGTTTCATTTTTACCTATAGTTGTCACTAGTTCTAAGCAACTTTTGAAATCGAGGGAGTATCGGATAAGATATGATAACACCGACCTTTAAAGAGACTAATAGAGCCATATGAGCTTGTTTAATTACATGTTCTCGTATCAAGTGTCATACTACGGTAAGATTGGAGAATAGTAGTTAAAGAACAAGGATCCTGCAGATCTTGCTGGACTTTCAAGTATTAAAGTTTCATTAAGCTCAACGCAATTTAAGATTTGTTTCTGGCTAGCTTAGAACATATGCAGTACTACTGTAGCTCAAAACTTCTGAACATGTATGAGTTTATCAGTACTAATTAAACTAAGCATGTTGATTTGATGTGTATATTTGGATAACGTATCTGATTCTTGTCTCGACTCGCAGATGATGGCCTTTGTGGGTGTTTTTAAATGTGAATGGTGCAATCCGCATGGGATAAATATTACATTAGTTAATATGCTCATCAGCTCAGGATTCAAATAAAGAGTACTTAAGAAAAACTATGAGAAAAGACTAGCGTTTTGTCAGGCTTTCTACGTATCTGTACGAAAGTATAAGCAACACAAGATGAACAATAGAACCTTTATTCAAACCTAAGCCACAATAGTCAGCTTAGATTAAGTTTACAATAGTATCCAAAATGTTACAAGATTAGATTAATGTCAATGAGACAATAATCATGTAAGTACAAAGACAAGACAAGATCAATGAAATGATCGGAAAGAAGAGAAGAGTGTGATACAATGATCGCACACACCGGTGTGTCTAACCCTAGATTAAGGGACTTATTAAATAGGAGATTAAGTTACACTAAGACCCTCTAACGGCTATAAATGACTCATCACAGAAATGGGAATAGCACAGTAAACGAGCATCTTGGAACTTTAAACCTTTTATTCTTTGTCCATGATTAACCCACAGAATCTCTACAATGAACATAACTTGAAAGCCATTAGTAATTGATAGAATGATATGTTTGCCACATATTGATACCCCAAAATTTAACATTCCCCTTAATCGATGGGCAAACATATCAAACAATATCAATTTTCACACAAAAATTTATCTTGATAGACAGGGAGGTTTTAGTGAGTATGTCTGCAGTTTGGTTTGAAGAGCCAATCTTTTAGCACTTATAACACCTCTAGCAATTTTTCCCGATGAAGTGAACATCAATTTCAAAGTGTTTTGATCTTTCATGGAAAGCAGGGGTTGTGACAAGTTGTAAAGCGATTTGTTATCACAAAAAGATTAACAGGAGATTAATATCAACTTTTAGATCCTTTAAGATTTTTGAATCAAATGATTTCACAAAGCAGTGAGACATAGATCTATATTACTTACGTGGAGGATTTTGAAAGAGTGTTTTGTTTTTACTTTTCCATGAGATCGACAATCATTAAAGAAAACACAATACCACGTGATGATTTTTCGGTTTTCTTGCATTTGGCCCAATCAACATCACTATATCCTTCAAGATGATTTTCAGATTCTTGAAATTGTACCTTATACCTTTTCACGGAGCTCCTTTTAGATATCTCGAACATTGAGAGCACATTCGGATGAGATTTCAAGGAGAATGCATATATTGTGCCGAGACAATGAGCGAGTATGAGATGTCGGTCTTGTATGGGTGAGATAGATAAGTTTCCCAAGTAACCCGATAACCATTGATGTTGACAAGTAGGGATCATCGGTGGGAATGTATGGAAGGACGAGTTGGGTTCCATAGGAGTGGACACAGGTTTGCACCCAAGGCCAAATTCTTTGAGGAGTTCAAGACGGTATTTTCTTTGGGAGAGACAAATGTCATTCCAGTTTTAAAACTTCAATGCCAAGGAAATATTTTAGATTTCCCAAGTCTTTAATATGAAATTTTGATTTTAGAAACTCTTTGAATAGGTTTATCTCATCAATGCGGTTTCAGTAAGGACAATATCATCCACATAAACAAGCGAGCAATAAACTTGTTATTCTGTTTTGGTGAACAAAAGTGATCATTAATGATTGAACAAAGTTATTTTCTTTTAAAACACTGACAAGTTTTTCATTCCATTTCCTGGGAGCTTGTTTTAGGCCATATAGAGACTTGACTAATTTACAAACTTTATTCTTATTGTTCTCATTACAAAACCCCTTGGGGATGGTCATATAGATATCATCATCAAGATCTCCATACAAGAAAGCATTGTTAACATCAAGTTGAAAAAGAGACCATTTGTTTTTTGACTAAGGCAATAAGACATCTAACGAGACATTTTCACAAGGAGAAAAGTTTCATCATAGTCTATTCCTTCCCTTTGGTTATAGCCTTTAACAACTAATCTAGCCTTGTATCTATCAACTTCACCATTGGCTTTATATTTGATTTTAAAGATCCATTTGTAGCCAATAGGAGTTCTATTAGGAGGTAGATCGATTATATCCCAAGCATGGTTTTCATTTAAGGCCTCAATTTGAGTTCATAGCATCAACCAAATTACTATCAAGGATAGCTTCTTCATGCAGTGGGTTCAATACTTTTATTAAGGCTAGATGCAAAGCGATAATTATCTTTGTTAAGATTAGAGTAATTAACAACCTTTTCAACACCATATTTGACTTTTCCTTCTATAATAAAGTCGTTAAGATTCTTGGGCAACTTAGAGACTCGGTTGACCTTCTAGCGATAGTGGTGGCAAGCCTCTTTCTTGTTCGGAGAATCGGTGTTGTATCGGTGAGAATCGGAAGATGCATTAGCGAGGATGTGATTCATGTGATATGGTGCCCTCGGGTGTGTATTATCATCTATAGATGTTGCAACGGTTCGTCAATCCTAGTAGGATGACTTACCACGTGCCATCATCATAGGATGTCACTCTCCCTTCATCATTGGGACTTATTTTTGAGTCAAAGAAATTTTTGTGATTTAAATCTTTTGGCACAAAGGTTTCAACAAAAGGTTTTGACAAGGTATTTTCATTTTGAAGGAAAACAGTTTCATAAAATTTGACATCTCGGAGTAAAAGATATTTTTGTTTCTAGGCTCAAGAGTTTATAGCCTTTTTCTCATTTGAGTAACCAATAAGGACACTTTTTTCGGACCTACTACCAAATTTATCGAGATGTTGAGAATGGTGGCATAGCATAAGCGACCAAAGACTCTAAGGAGAGAGAGTGAAGGGTCATGCCCATACACGAGGAAGAAGGGGACTTGCAGACGAATCAAGAGGTAACCTGTTTATGACATAAGCGAGTTAGAACACATTCGGGCCAAAGATATAGAGGTAATTCCCCAAACATAAGGGATCTAGCTACATTAAGGAGATGCCTATGTTTCTTCTGCAATACCATTTTGTTGAGGTGTATAAACACAAGAGGTTTGATGTAAAATTCCTTTTCATGGAAAAAGTGTTGAAGTTTATTATTGACAAATTCTATCTCATTATCACTTCTAAAATCTTAACATTGTGTTCAAATTGATTTGATAGCATATGAGTAAAGTTAACAATGGAAACATAAACATCATCCTTCCCTTAAGCATATAAACCCACACCGCCTCGAATAGTCATCAACAATGGTTAAAAATATTTGTAACCATCTCTGCTAGTGACTTTATATGGTCCCCATACATCAAGATGAACAAGTTGACCAATTTTAGTTGATTTATGTTCACTTAGAGGAATGGTTCACTGGTTTGTTTAGCTTTATTACAAGTATCACAGAGATGATCGATTTCAGATGTACTATCAAATTTAAGAGTGGGTTTAAGTATGTGTAGGACTTGGTCGGAGGATGACCAAGTCTTTGATGCCAGATTTCTAGAAACATGACAAACAGATATGCGGTTATTAGAAATAATCTTACATGTAGAATCAATATCAAACATATATAACCCATTGTCTTGTTTACCAATCCCACAATCCTTTTTGATGTAAATCAGATATAGCAATTAGATTCATTAAACCCAACAAACATCTTATTGTCTCTAGCAATTTTATGAGCAGAGCAGACTAACATTATACTCGGGAACAACTAGAACATCAAAAGAGTTAGGTCATTATTGACCTTTAAATCACCAATTTTAGTAATTAAGGCACGAGTACCATTGGGATGTCCAACAGTTAAGCCAAGATTTGAAATGTTAACAACATTGATTAAAAAATTTCGGACACCATCATGTCGATTTGCACCGAGTCAACAATCCAACCAAGGCGATGTTTCGGATAAGGATTTTGTGTTGTTGTTAAAAATTTGTTGAAGTTTACATTAAACTTGACACCGCCATTAAAGAAGGTTCGTGAAAATTTTTACCCGCCAAGTTGGCATTAGCAGATGACACATTGTTGTCATTGAGAAGACTCATAAGTCCGGAGAGTCATTCATTAGACAAGGAGGCGGAGAGTTGCTAGCACTATTATCGGTGATATGATTGGTTTCAGTGAAACATTATTCTTCTTGAAAGATTTCATTAAAATTCCTTTTAACATATCCGGCAGGATAACCAACAAGATCATAACATCTATCAACGATGTGACCGGGTTTTTGCAATTAGTACATTTGAGATTCATGTTTGGTCCTCTGCTATTTGAGTTGTTACGAATTAAAACCATAAACTTTGTTGTTAAAACCTTTTTGTTATCAAAAATTTTCCACCATCGAAGTTTTTGCAAAGAAAGGCTGTAGCATTGGGTTTAGCGAGCTATTCCCGGATGAAACATTTCGTGAGATTCTTCTCCGAGACAACAGAGAAAGCAGTTTGACATTAGGTAAAGGATCTCGGTTAAAATATTGCTTCGATGGGGACATAGGAATCATCAAGACCCATAAGAAATTGCATTAACTTGATTAGTCGATTGTGTTTTCAAAATGTTTTGCGACCTCACAAATGCAGGGGAGGCAAGCTAATCATACAATCAAATTGTTTCCATAAAGAATTAAGATTGTTATAATAATCAGCAAGAGAGGACCCACTTTGACTAAAAGAGTTTATATTTTTATGCAAATTAAAAATGGCTGAACCATCAACCTTATCATAAGTATCTTTAAGATCATTCCACATTTCATAAGTAGTTTTAGCATAGAGAGCACCAGCAAATAGTTCAGGGCTGAGAGAGTTAAGAATCCAAGTAACCACAGCAGAGTTACAAGTATCCCATTGATTAGCAAGACTAGGGTTCGAATCATTTCTTATGCAAGTACCATCAATAAACCCTACCTTATTATGGTTTCTTAAAGCAAAGGTCATGGCCATATTCCATATTTTATAATTTTCTGTTCCAGTGAGTTTAATAGAAATAATGGGAGTACCATTGGTATTGTTGGGGTGTAAATACAAAGCATCACCAAAGGATAAGCTTTTCTCAGTGGAAGAACCACCACCACCAATATTATCATCACCAATAGCCATAATGCAAACAATAAAACAGACAGATATAATAAGACAGACAAAGAAACACAGACAGAGATAATAATAAGAGCAAATAGGAAAATAAATAAGACTTTGTATATAAGAAACAACAAACACCAAGCATGTGGACTAGGGTAAACCAGAGCAGGTATTCGTACCACTCAAAGGTGGCAGATCAAGATGTTAGTCTACCCGTTTGCACCCACAAAGACTTAAGTACTGTATGTTTAAAGAGGAGATAAGACTTACACTTACTGAGAAATATGCAGCGGAAGAACAAATCACAATTACCCTAGATTCACTTAGTCTATGGCTAATTGTAAGTAGAAGATAACCAGTGATTACGCCAATAGCAATAACCCCAAACCACCAATTTGTTGCCGAAGAGAATCAATGAGCCTGAAGCTTTGATACCATGTACGAAAGTATAAGCAACACAAGATGAACAATAGAACCTTTATTCAAACCTAAACCACAATAGTCAGCTTAGATTAAGTTTACAATAGTATCCAAAATGTTACAAGATTAGATTAATGTCAATGAGACAATAATCATGTAAGTACAAAGACAAGACAAGATCAATGAAATGATCGGAAAGAAGAAGAGTGTGATACAATGACCGACACACAAAGTGTGTCTAACCCTAGATTAAGGGACTTATTAAATAGGAGATTAAGTTACACTAAGACCCTCTAACGACTATAAATGACTCATCGCAGAAATGGGAATAGCTTCAGTGAAACGAGCATCTTGGAACTTTAAACCTTTTATTCTTTGTCCATGATTAACCCTTGTAGAATCTCTGCAATGAACATAACTTGAAAGCCATTAGTAATTGATAGAATGATATGTTTGCCACAGATTGATACCCCAAAATTTAACAGTATCAATATCTATCTAACCCTCGTTATTTTCAGTAGCCTCTACTCGAATCATGATAGATAAATTATTATTGAGCTCGGGTGGTGATTCTACTATGTGGTGTAAACTTCTTCCCATCAAAGGTTAATATAATGGTGTGGAAGCTAGCTCTCGCTAGATAGGCTTCCAACTCATTTAAACCTTTCGTCTCGCGGCATTAATATTCCTACTCTTCATTGCCCGGTTGGTGAAGATCATTTGGAATCGAGAGATCACCTCTTCTTTTCCTGTACATTTGTTAACAATGTTATTGATAGGTTTGCGAGATGGTGGGAGATTCAAATTCCTGAAATACGACATTTGAACAGTGGATATAGCAAGCAAAAAGATTATCTTCAAGCAACCTTTTTCTCTCTATGGTGGCACATCTGGGAGTTTCGTAATGCTTGCATTTTTTGGATCACGAGACCTCGTCAAAACTTGTTTCTTGATAACTTTGTTATTATGTCTTTCAGTTAGGTAAGTGGTAGAGGTAAGTCAAATGTAAGTTGGGTCGATTGGCTTAAAATCCTATCTCTTTTTATGTCTCCTATGTCCTTGCTAGTTAATAAAATATCGTCGTTTGAAAAAGAAAAAAAAAAATAAAAGAAGGATGAACCCATTTTGAAGCCATGCGGCCACACCTGATTTGAGGTCAAGAAGTGTAAACTGTTTTAAATATGTGCTTTTTAATACGTGAAACCTTTCATTTGAGCTAATAAATTCCTTATGGTGCAACTTTATTACTTATAATCATAAACAAAAGTTTGCGCCACTCTCTAAAATATTATGGGTCCGTCTTCGCTAACAATAAGCTCATGGGTCAAAGAAAATGTCACGAATAGATTTTCCTTAATCCTTACACAAAGCTCGGTTTCCTACGTAGATAACACAAGGAAGAATCACATCGGGCCTGTTATTAAAAACCTTGGCTTGGTCTATCTTTGATAAGTGTTTTTGTTTCTTGGGTGATCTTGTACTTGATGAGTGATTAGGTATAAAATTTTTACCTAGTTAAAAAAATAAAAAATAAAAATAAATAAACAAGATAATCTTATTACATTATTATCCAAACAATTTATTCCCCCGTCCCAAAACAATTGTTCGTCGATAAAAAACGCACACCTTATGAAAAATATAGTTATTATTGTTTTATCTCTCATGCTTTTGACAGAATGACATTTTTACTCTTAGATATTTTATTCATGCCTTTTAACCTTTTAAGTTTGCAATAATGACTTTTTTTTTTTTTTTTTTTTTAATCTCTAATAGTTTCGGAGGTGGGTACCAACTAAGCGCAAACTCTTTGATGGTTTGGGTCCATAAGCTTTTTTTTTTTTTTTTTTTTGTTAAAACGGTTAACCAAATCGAACTGGATTCAAATTGTACGTAATCGAATCGAAAACTGAATTTGAATTATGTTCGCTTTGATTTTGACACATTTAGTTTGGTTATAAATTCTGTTCAGTTCGGTTTTTGTTTTCGGTTCCTTTAGATATTACCCAATGAACACCCCTTTCAGCTTTAGTTCGGTTTTGGTTTTATGAGACTATTAAGAAGAATTGGTGTCTTTGTGATTGACCCCATTGTATCTATGTATATAGTGCAAGGAGATCACAAAATCTAAACTAAGGAAAAATATACACAAGTGTGTATCCACTCACTTCACTTGTTTGGTTAAGTTAGTTTGATTAAGTACAGGAGTATGTGATATGTACAAACTCCATTCCAATTCCTAGTTCCAGAAACTAAGAGAAGACAACGAGGATATATGGTAATTGACAGCAAAATATTTTCCATGGGGCAATATATAGGAAAGTTATCAACACTTTAAAAAGATGTAATAAAATAATACTCACACTATGAGAGAAGTTATCAACACTTTAAAAAGATTGTAAGAAATAGTACTCGGCTATGAGAGCGTCTCAAAAAGGGCTTGTTGTGGCACCATGTATAAGTATGCATGATACTACAACACACCTACATAAATACTATAGATTTTGCACCTTAAATACTCAAGTCCTTTTATATCGAGTAGCAATGTGGGACAAAAATGTAGATAAACATATCACAACCTCTTGCAGTTGCTAACATGTTACCCATTTTTGTATGTATTAGTAAACAAAGCCACCATATCTCTGATACCATGTTAAATTTATACAAAGTATGATCAATCAATCAAGAAACAATTACCCATATTTAACAAAACAGATTTTATTAAGTATCAACTCAACCAACCACTCCTTATGGTTGATACATTATGAGTTTTGCAATACAAATAATATAAAATAGTTTGATTACCAAAAACTAACAACTAAACGATTGTGTGAAATTATCACACAGTAAACCCTAATCAATAATATACATAATGAAAAGGTAAGTAGCTTTTATAGCTGAGTCTTTAGAAGTTTCCTTTGTTGTCAGATCTTCTTATCCGGCTACACTTCTAGTCCTTGAACTTTAAGACTCTAGCTATTTACATCCTGCACACAAAACAAAGAGAAAAATAACTTCCAAAGTTGACACAATAAGCCCTCAGCCTATTATTTCAACAGTAAGTCATGGAAATCTTTGATATCCCACCCTCGTTTTGTTAAAGCTTATCATAAAAGACAAGTTAACCTTATTCCATATGGCATGGCTATTATTCCAAATCACTTGTTCAAATATGGTCTAGAATACTATATGGTTGGTTCTTCGAATGGCCTGGCATGTATGAATAGTTTTGATGGTGATGAAATTATAGTAGCCAATCCCTGGATTATAGAAGAAAGAGTGCTACAAAAGCCGAGAGTCTGCTCCCCAAGGAGATCGTGTTGGGGTTTTGGGTATGATGCATTGACAAACGATTATAAAGTTTTACTCAGGGCGGTGGAAAGTTTGAAGAAAACAACTTTTTATGTGTTGCATTTAAAATCAATGTTTGGAAACATGTTGGACACGTAAACTATATATTTGCATGTGCTTTATGCAATGGAGCATTACACTGGGTTATGTATGGATATCAACCTACCGGAGGATTAATTATTTCTTTCGATTTATCCAAAGAGGTATTTACAGAAATTAACCAACCTGATGAAGCGATACGTAAATGTAGTTTTTTGGCAATTAAGAAAGAATGTGTATGCATTAGAAATGAATATCTTGGTCATAAGCTATGGGAAATGAATAAATACAATGTAAAACACTATTGGGAAAATATGGGGCGTTATTGGACACTTAGGATTGAATCTAGAGACCCCAGCTATACATTCATCCCTACTACTGTCATGCCGAGCCTTATATCTCCTCATCTTCAAGAAGGCAAAGAATAGGTGCTTTCTAAATATCATTGTGTCTTATGGTTGGTTCGTTTACTACATCGTCTTGTGACTTGTTATATGTATTGCCATAGTGACGTATTTATTTTTGCACATTAGCTTTGTTATTGTTAAACTCTTGCAACTTATGGTTTTATCATTAGTAGTTTGTAAACAAAACTTGGGAGGGAGTTATGTTACTGATAGTTATGATCCTGTATATGGAGTATATTTTGTTTGGAATTGTGGATTAGTAAGCTTTCTCGTATATGGAGTATATTTTGTTTGGAATTGTGGATTAGTAAGCTTTGTTTTTGACTAATATAGTAAATGTATGTGTTATGCTTGTTAATGATTCATTTAATAAGAATCAATAGAACCACCTTTTAAGTTATTAGGTTCTAATATTGTTAGTACCTTTTATGATATTATTACGGCTACAGAACTTGTATGGACTACTTGTCAAGCAAGTATCTTCCGGATACTATTAGTAAATATGTAGGAAGATAACGTATTTGAGTAGGAGTGATTAAGTTAACAAACACATATAACGTGTTATTGTGATATTTTTTTATAGATGCGCTAAAGTATTCGTCCTTGATATTAACACTACGTTCACTATATATCATGTTTCATATTTACCTATAGCTGTCAGTAGTTCTAAGCAACTTTTGAAATCGAGGGAGGGGTATCAGACAAGATATGATGACACCATTATGATTGCTTATGACCTTTAAACAGACTAATAGAGCCATATCACTTGTTTAATTACCATGTTCTCGTATCAAGTGTCATACTACAGGAAAGTTTGGAGAAAAGTAGCAATGTGGGACAAAAATGTGATGCATAAACTAAGAGAAGACAACGAGGATATATATGGTAATTGACAACAAAATATTCTCCATGGGGCAATATATATAAAAGTTATCAACGCTTTAAAAAGATGTGTAGAAAACTAGAAGGGGGGGGGGGGTTGAATAGTTTTACCAATTAAAACTTCCTTTTAAACTATTTAGATCGGCTTATGTCAATCTATTTGGTTGTGTGTGTTGGATGTTGATAAACAAGCATATTAAGATATGTAATGAAAAGATAAGAGTAAAACACAAAACTACAACGCGAATATTTATAGTGGTTCGGCCACAAGGACACCTTCCTTGCCCTACTCCACTCCTCGAGTCACCTACTCGAGAGTTCGTAAACACTACACCAATCTCATTATGGCGGAGAAGCCTTCACAACGTCGCTTAACCTTTTTTCGGTACAAAGCTAAATACCGATTTCTTTCACACCAAGGCGAACCACACCTAACACAACGTCGCCTACCCTTTATACGGTGCTAGGCTAACCACCGAGTTCTTTCACACCTTGGGGAACTAATCATATCACAACGTCGCTTACCCTTTATAAGGTACTAGGCTAAGTACCTAGTTCTTTCACACCAAGGTGAACTACACCTTCACAACGTCGCCTACCCTTTATTAGGTACTTGGCTAGCACCTAGTTCCATTGCAATGGAGGAACTACTACCACACTACACCAACGACTAATCCCAAAGGAGATCTACTCCTTTACAACATCATCAAGGACATCAATGTCCTTGGATCTAATCTTAGTCTATCTAGTACATCGAAACACACCATATCGAATGTACATCTATGGCACCTTTCACTAATGCCTTTGACTAGATCTACAAGACACCTTTCACTAATGTCTTGTGTCTTCACTTCTAAGCACCTTTCACTAATGCTTCAAGTCTTGACTTCTAAGCACCTTTCACTAATGCTTCTTGTCTTGACTTCTAAGCACCTACCACAAGTGCTTATGCTATAGACGATAGATACCCTTCACTAATATCTTCGTCTTGACACTTGAGACATCTTTTACTAATGTCTTAAACACTACACTTCTTTGAAGAAAGAAAGGAATCATCAACAAGAAGACTTCAGTAGCCTTGATGATGAGGAAGCTTGGCAACTCATGGACTTGAGCTTGCTCGACTTCAAAGGCGGTGATCTTGCCTTTAAGAGGAACCTAAAAGATCACACAAAAACAAAACTACATACATAGATCTCTTGGATCTAAGGTTAGTGAGATTTAACTCAGGGGAGAAAGTGTGTTGGAGAGGGGTTGGAAATAATGAAGAAATGGCTCACTATTTATAGAGGAAAAATCCTACTGTTTCCCCAGATCCCACGGATCCCTTCCACAAGGGATCCGTCTAGCGTTAAGCTAGGGATCCGTGGAACGCTCCTCTTTGCCCATGGGTATTTTGGTTATGGGTCATGGGTCATGGGTTGAACCATGGATCTTTGGCTAGATACAATATATCTTTGAGTGCAATGCACTTAGTCACTTGGGTATGGGTTGATCCATGGGTTTATGGATATTATCCATGTATGATATAAGCATGATGTCATGCAATGGGTTATGGGTCAAGATCCATGGGTTATGGGTTATGGGTTTTGGGTTGTACCCAACTACATTCAATGTATTTGCCCAATTGGTTGTGATACTTAAGTTTCTACCCATTTATATTACCCAATATACTACATACTAGTTATGTGTATATTTTATCCAAATATGTAAACACTATGTATTTACTTAAATCATAAAATCACTTATACTTGTTTTAGTGTTTTATGTGAAAATGTAAATATTTTAGAAACTATTAGTTCAAACCATTTACGTATTTTATTTGTTTCGTTAATATGATTTTACGTTTGTTATCGACAAAACATTAGAAGATCGTAAAATATAAATAAACGTTTACTGACTTATTTGTATTAACAATCTCCCCTTTTGTTGATGACAAAACATAAAATTATTTTAAGGAAAAGCTAAAATTGTAAAAGTTTGAATTGTAGTTTTACTTTCTTCTCCCCTTTTGTCGAAACAAATAGTGTTTGAAAGGAAGAAACACATTGTTTTTAAGAAAACATGTGAAAGAAAAAAAAATAGAGAGCAAGTAGCGGAAAGGATCTCGTCGTTACTCCCTCGACGAGTCCATCCCTAAGTAAGGCGTCAAGAAACTAATTCTAATCTAGTTCATTTGCATTAACTTTTGCAAAAGATTATGTCTATGTGATGGTGTGCTCCCCTAGATGATTGCAATTTTGCAACGGAAGTCATGAAATATAAATCTAAGATTGCAAGTAATTTGCAATGTATTGCTTTGACATAAAGCTCCCCTAGCTTTAGGATGTCAAAGTCTTCATGTAAATTGAATAACTACAAAACAAATATTAGAAAGCAAGTATAATTCACAATTTCACGCAAATGTGGTCCAAGTTAGTAGGAAAAATTTTCCGTCTCACGGATCCCACGGTTCCCTCCTAGTAGGGATCCGTCTCAGCAATTTCGAGGATCCGTTTGGTCGATGAATAAAATCGACAAAAGTGATAAAACAAGTAATGTTATCACATAAATGAGATATGAATACAAAGTAATCATATGCTCAACAAAATAACAAGTAGCATGTAATTCCATTTAATAAAACAAGAGTTATGATATACATGACTCTAAAAATAAGAAAATAGACATTACATGACTAGGAATTTATAGACCAACTAACGCTTGATGCTAGGACACCACTAAAATTCTTCTAGCTCAAGTTTTGTTTAGGTTTGATCTCGTCGAAACGTTCGAGGAGATGATAGAACATGAAACGTTGGTCTTCTCGTACTTCATGTATCAAACTTTCAACATGTTGACAATGATAGCAATCTTTGTCATGGCTAGGTAGTGGTGGTGGATGAAATGAAATGGCTTGATGCGAAGGATCAAGTGAAGCGGCTTAATGGAGCTTCAAATGATGAAGGATTGGTGGAGTGCATTTGAGAATGCCTCGACCAAGAATGATGGTGGTGGTAAAAAGTGTCAACTTCCATATGGTGGTGGTTGACTTTGATGATTTCTCATAATCCAAATAGATTATATGATGGAGACGCGAAAAGGAAGCGGAGCAAGTGTTGACTCAACACCTTGATTTTGAACCATTATTCCTCCTAATGAGGAGAATGTTGTCGTGAGCGGAAGAGGCGCCTAGAGGCAAGTCCTCTAAATTGTAGAGGTGTGGTAATGATAGTGGTGAAGTAAATGCAATAGCTCTAGGAACCAATGGTGATGGTTTAGTGGAGATGATATTGTTTGGCCTAAGAGGTATGGTGGTGTTTGGCATAGGTAGTTTTGTGGGTACTATCCTTTTAGGAATTGGTTTGATTGGATGATGAAGGATTCTATCATTTGTTGGTTTGACGGGAGATGATTCGGTTGAGGAGATTTCGTGTATAACACGAGCCTTTTTCATGGGTGGTTCTTTGGTGGATAAGTTACTACTTGGGGTTTTCCTCATGATGAGATGATTTCAAGAGGTTGCAAGAGCTGAAAGTTAAGATGAGAGTGATGACTATGGATGTCCTAACAAGGTGGTTTATAAACTAAGAGATTTGGCAAGTGCATTTAAGCTTTAAGCCACTAGGATTCATTGGAATGTGATGATTGACATGCACAAGAGTCAACTTGAGGTTGCACTTGATCTAGGAACTCATTTAAGATGAGATGGAGTGTTTGAGTTAGGAAGATGAGTTGAAATGATTGTTTTAGCAAGATTTGACCTATCTTGTCATCCGGATCCCGGTTCCCTCCTCGAGAGGATCCGCCTCAGGCTAATCCTGGGATCCGCTCTCGGTGACTATGAAAGAGTGGAAATGATGTTTCTAAGATCTAAGACCTATATCATCTTGAGTGTTTCAGTCTTCCTAAGTGTCTTAAATGAAGAGGTGCTTAGTTACTTGAAGGTGGTGAGTGTTGTAGCTAATGATTGTCTTTTATGGAAGGATTTGGAATTTTCATAAGTACCAATGAATGAGCAAGGATGACATTAAAGATGAGAGTGTCAATTGAAGCTAAATGATCCTAGAGATCAGGTTGTGGCTTAGGATTGTGTTTTAGAAAATATCCTAAAGGTTTTGAGATGGAAAAACTAGGATTTGATCAACTTTGATCAATTTTGTAGTGAGGATGATTTATGATCAATCTTAGCCATAATCGAAGGATTTCTAAGACTAGATGTGAGGATCAAGTAAAAAATGAAGTGTGAGTTTTGAGGCGGAAGGCGATGGATTAAAACAAAATGATAGATCTATGAATATCCGAGAGTGTGATCTATGTGAGTTGGAATGAGTAGGAAAGATCAATCTATCTTGATAAGGACTTAATCGCCTTAAGACACTATGTTTAGCTTAGTGTGAGGTGTTCTAAGGATATGTTTGAAATATAATGCTTGCAATTGCATTTTCTTCTTGCGGATCCACGGTTCCCTAAAGATAGGGATCCGTCTAATACAACATTTGGGATCCGTCCATCGCTAAGCGGAACCTTTACTAAAGGTATGCAATGATCTTGATGATCGATGCCAAACCGTCAAGTTTTATCACATGGTCGACCACTTGTGAATGGTCAACCGTAATAAACTTTAAACAGTTCGAGACACCAATGCAATGAAGATCAAGAGGGTGTTTAGTGTTTCCCGTGTCGTTAAGTCCCAACGAGTCACCTTTGAATAATCAAACGAATAGTGATCGGGAGAATTTGAGCGGAAAAGGGTTATGATTGATTATACCTAAAAAAAAAGTTTATAAATTACAGGGGCTTAAATGCAAATTAAATAAAATTAAAAAAAGATAAATTATATTAAATAAACGCTATCACTATTTTTAAAATGATGTTTTTGATTTTTCTTTAATTATTATTAATTAAAAACTATTTTTACCTATTCGATAATACTCTAAAATATAAGAAAATATGAAATAAAGCTAGCAAAATGAAATTATGACTTAGAAAATCTAAAATAACTAAAGAGAATTTTCAAAACTAATTTTGTATTTTTAAAGTATTTTCTATTTTTATGAATTAAAAGCTGCTTAACACTAAAAAATTACAAATTAAACTAGGAAAAACTGGAAAACTTATTTTTTGCTTTTTATATTTATCTTAACCTATGAAAATTGAAAACTTATTTTTTGAAGCTTTTACGATTTAATTGTATTAAAAGCTAATTAAAATGCCTAAAAGCTGCTTAAAATAAAGAAAAATAGCAAACAGTGATGAAAAATTATGAAAATTTCAGGAAAAGTCTAAAATAATGTTCTAAGTCTATGAAAAATATAAAAACAGTGGCTTATGTGAAGGAATATGAGGTTGCAGTGAAAACTGCTTATAAATAAGCACTTGAATTAAGCAAATGTACACTAAAGAGCACCAAATGAACACAGAAGCTAGTTTATGCCAAAAGTACCCAAAAGTAACTAATTAAAACTAGCCTATACCTCTAAAGTGCTGATTAACTTGATTTGATGATTTAAAAACTCAAGTGCTAAACAGTTTTGGGGTGCTTACTTCAAGCTTGAAAATAAGCTACTTAAATAAGCTGAAACTCAAAACCAGATTTGGGATCCTACACTAGACCTGGCTAGGAACCTATGGACCAAAACTGAGCCTGAGATAAGCTCAAATGAGCTTTTGACAAGCTCTGCAAGAACCTGAGAAAACTGCTCTGGTGACTATGCCCTGTCACAGGGCACATAAGCTGAATTGACAAGCTTATTTGAAGCCATAGGAGCTTTTGGAAAATTTCACAAAAATCAATTATAGAAACTAGACCAGCTGAACTTGAGTAATCCAAAATATCACTTGAATTGATCCAATAATGAATCAATTAAAAATCACCCAAGTTGGGTGAAAACTGAGGTTTTCAATTTTTTTTACTTTTGACAGAAATGATGTTTTGACTTTTGTGAAATTTGATCTTAATTTGTGAACTGAATTTGATGTTTTAAGCTAAAGTGAAACTAAATCAAGCTATTCTAATGATATCTGTACACAAATCAAGCTTCAGATCTCACAACTTTCTATCAGACATGAAATTAGGACAGATTTAGATGGATTTTGACTTTAGGTGTTTGCAGCTACCAAGTAATGACCATTACAACTTCTATATGCATAATAAGGACTTTAAAAGCGCATTCAACTGCTTAAGTGATCCCAGTTTGGATTCAAGTCCGATCCAAACACTCTTTTCATAACAACTTTAGAACAATTTCCACTACAAACTGAGAATCAAAGCTTTCATCCACCCATTTCAGATTCCAAACATTTAATTAAGACCTATTGATGGGATTAAGACAGCAATCACAGGTTCAAACCACATATATCAAATTATTGCAGTCTATCCCATTAAATAAGACACTTATGCAGATTCACTTAACTAGAACCACTAGATAATTAGAACTAATGTTCTAAACTTAATAACACATAAACTGAGCTAAACTAATCAACTACAAGCTGAGCTTATTAAATCTATACTACTTGTTTAAAACTGAGATAAAATTTTAGACTTACAAGAGTTCCATCCATAATGGCTTACTAACAAATGATCATCGAACCACTATCCGCTTATATCAACCCAAATAACTCGAATCAACCCAATCCAAAGACCGCATCACCCAATTCCATAACCAAGTCCATTTGAGCTTCGGTTTGACTTTAGTTGACCAAATTGAGAATTAGTTTGAATTTGAATTATAAGCTTATCGAAAGCTATGTGAAGCTTTAATAGGCTTATTTGAGTTATAATAGAGCTATTTGAAGCGACTTTTAGATCATTTGAAAGCGCTTAAGTAAAGGAAATTTAAAACAAGAAACTTTGATAAACTTTAGATTATTCTTTGAAAATAAGTTACAAGCGATACAATATCTTGAGTTTAATACAGGGAAGCTTAAAGTTACAATGTAGAACTTAATTAAGACTTAAATACTAAAAGCGACATACATGAAAATTTAAAACTAAGTACCACTGTCTCTCCTTCTCTTCTTCTTTTATACACCAAAATTGCTCCCACTTGATTTACGAGCAAATCCCACTTGTTATCACGACCATTGGATCTCTTGAGATGATATTGGCCGCTTGATGCAATTTTGGCGCCAAAATTATTTGCCGTGGTTACGATATCGGGAAAGGGCATTTAATGCATCTTGGCTTGGGGTGTTTGGAGGGTGGGTGATAAGGGAGGTGTGATGATGATGGAGTAGGGAAGAGTTGCGGTGTTGCAGGCAGTGGTGAAGGGAAGAGATAAGGTGGAGGAAAAGGAGATGGTTTGGTGGGGAGTTGATCGGGTAGTATATTGGACGAGGGTCAAAACAAAAGGGGTCATGGGTGTAATGCAAGGGTCAAAGGTCCAAAGGCTTGGTTTTAATACAAGTACCATTTGTAATTTCGATTCTTGAGGACCAATCGCCAATTTCTCAAAGTTGTTTCAAGGGTCACTTTTGCCAAGTTTCAATAGTACAAGGATCATTTTGACATTTTCAAACTTCAAGGACTATTTTGCCAAATTTGAAACTTGAAGGACCAAACTTGTAATTTCTCAAAACTTTTGACATTTTTCACCAAAGGACTAATTATGACAAGTTATGATTTTAAAAGGACATTTGGTGACTTTTCTTTAAAATAAGTGCTCGGGATTGCTTTTTGACAAGATTTGAAAGTTGGGGACTGAAACTACCAATTATGCAAACTTAGCTCATTTTTCATCGATTTTAAACATTTTGCATCCGAAACATATAAAATGCAATTTTGAGATATTTTCAAGATTTTGATGCATTTCGAGCATTTTTAAGTGTTTTCATGATTCAGATTTAATCAAAAATGATGAGTATTTACACACTCATCACTTGACAATGTATTATATTCCAAGATTAGTTAAAAGAGTTCTAACACTAAGATATCAAATGTAAGATGTTTTATTTCATGAAGGAAATAGGATTACATTGATAAAGCACGAGTAGAGTAGAATTGATCCTATTTGAATACTACTAGGTTCCTTGAGTGTTTTCGCTGGGAGGATCATTATGTGATTGATGGGTGTTGGTGGAATCAAGAGTGAAGAAAGTCTTCATGAGAGATATGTTTAGCGGTTCCATCATTTTGTTCACAAACGCATACAACGGACTTGGAAATTGAGATGGAAGTGCATAACATTATGATAGGCGTGTCAAGAACATTCCATAAGGAATGAGTTTATTCTTGGAGCCTTGAAGATTTGCAATCGCCTTGCGAAAAAGTAGGCGAGATTGTATGGTTGTTGTGTTAGCAAACGATACAACATGTGAGCACAACAAGCGGGAAGAATTTCGATTTCTAAGACTCAAACATTTTCACGTGGGATGAGTGCAAAAGGCTTGTACTCTTCTCGGATGTCCCGTGTGAAGATAATGTTTGGATCGAGTAATATGGTCGTGGTTTGCATATTATGCGATTTAAATCTTCCGGAGAGGGTATGTGTGAACAATATGGGCTATTTTCTTCACGAAAGTTGAAGAGAATCAAGAGACCAATCTTCGTGAATGCGCATTGTCCATGATTTGGAATCAGGAGGATGTGAGCAAAATGCCCAAGGGTTAGAGTAAACTTTTGGTTTTGATATAAAACCAAAGAGATGAGAGCGATCCTCGTTACGAACGAGTTCGACTTGACGGAAGAATTCCATTATGAACCTTGGACATATCTTCTCATTGATTTCAAGAAGACATTCTAGTCCTATTGCTCGGAAGGAGGTATTGATACCTTCTTCGAATTGTAGAGAGGTGTCTGTCGTCCTTCATGGAAGTAGCGGGTTTCGATATTGTTGAACCCCGGACATGATTGCTAGGTGTGTTGGGTTCAGAGAGATGTTAGGAGTATAGACGCTAGTGAGTGAAAAATCAAACTCGATTCATGCGTCATAGTTGAACCTATAAGTGATGGGTTAAAAGAGGTGATGTTTATGGTCAACCTATAATTATCTAGCGTTTTATTTGGATTTTATTAACAATGGTTTTAGACAAGAAAGACACTTGACTCACTTATGGTTTTGACATTATAGTAGAGTATACTTTTTTTAACAAAAATGGTTTTTAATATGCATGAAAAAAAACCGTTCTCAGTGGGACGGATCCCGGTTTCTTTTCAAAGGGATCCGCTAGTATAACTTTCGGGATCCGTGGATCAGTAATATGTAAGCAGTTTGATAAAACATAGGTTTTACGCTTTTATACCACGAGAAGTGTTTTATCCTACATTTTCTTTTAGCATGCATTTATGACTTCTAATGTATCACGAAACACATAAATCACAAGAAAATAAATAATAACAAAGATAACAAGATTATTAGTAATATTGCATTTCAATGCTAAGGATGATACAAAGGATTGGGTATATGATCCCAATGTAGATTAACAACACAAAGTAAATGTCTCCATATGTGAACTTCATCATAGGGAACACAAGTGCGATGATTCGTTAGGCGATGAGCACGAGCGATGTAAACCATGTTGATGACGAATCTTCTTGGTTTCGGTTGAGATGGGATGAGGAGGAAGATGAAGTTTTTGAGTGAGAGGAAATTTTTGAAATTGTAAGATTTAAAAAAAGTGAGGATTTGATAGATAGGTCGACGGTGGGAGTTTTATAGGAAGGAGGAATTTTTGAAATTCGTGTTTTTGTTTTATTGTTGGGTTAAAAGAAAAACATAAGTTTTATATACCACGACTTTAGACGAGAGATAAGACACGTATGTAAGAAAAAGGCTTCCTAATGAAGCTTCATGTAAAACATGTAATTTGCACAAAGATAATCATATAAACACCTAAATAGGTATACTTAATTATCAAGCAAAGTAAAAGAGAATCATACCTCTAGCGACTTAGGAATGTCTTTACAAATGACACAAGAAATGTCACTTAGACTATTCCCGCTCCTTTGCGTTTAAGATACCTTCTTAAGGAAGGTATTCTTGTTACCAAACGACTCCTAAAGCTTGGTGGGTATGAGCTTTGACTAATCAACATGACAAAGAAGATTAGTGCAATTAAATGAAAAAATAAATAAGAAAAATGTTGTTATCAAATCAACATCCAAACATATAGTTTTAAAAGACATGGTTTTTGTTTTATGAAAACCTTCTTTGTAGTTTTCAATTAACCATGGATCGTATCAAGTTTTTAAAGTACAATATACTTCAAGAAACTTGGTAACGAAGCTCGATGCCAATTGTAGAAAACTAGAAGGGGGTTGAATAGTTTTACCAATTAAAACTTCTTTTAAACTATTTAGATCGACTTATGTCAATCTATTTGGTTGTGTGTGTTGGATGTTGATAAACAAGCATATTAAGATATGTAATGAAAAGATAATAGTAAGAAGCACAAAACCACAACGCGAATATTTATAGTGGTTCGCCACAAGGACACCTTCCTGCCCTACTCCACTCCCATAGTCACCTACTCGAGTTCGTAAACACTACACCAATCTCCTTATGGCGGAGAAGCCTTCACAACGTCGCTTAACCTTTTCCCAGACAAAGCTAAATACCGGGTTCTTTCACACCAAGGCGAACCACACCTAACACAACGTCGCCTACCCTTTATATGGTGCTAGGCTAACCACCGAGTTCTTTCACACCTTAGGAGAACTAATCCTATCAGAACGTCGCCTACCCTTTATAAGGTACTAGGCTAAGTACCTAGTTCTTTCACACCAAGGTGAACTACACCTTCACAACGTCGCCTACCCTTTATTAGGTACTAGGCTAAGCACCAAGTTCCATTGCAATAGAGGAACTACTACCACACTACACCACCGACTAATCCCAAAGGAGATCTACTCCTTTACAACATCATCAAGGACATCAATGTCCTTGGATCTAATGCTAGTCTATCTAGTACATCGAAACACACCATATCGAATGTACATCTATGGCACCTTTCACTAATGCCTTTGACTAGATCTACAAGACACCTTTCACTAATGTCTTGTGTCTTCACTTCTAAGCACCTTTCACTAATGCTTCAAGTCTTGACTTCTAAGCACCTTTCACTAATGCTTCTTGTCTTGACTTCTAAGCACCTACCACAAGTGCTTATGCTATAGACGATAGATACCCTTCACTAATATCTTCGTCTTGACACTTGAGACATCTTTCACTAATGTCTTAAACACTACACTTCTTTGAAGAAAGAAAGGAATCATCAACAAGAAGACTTCAGTAGCCTTGATGATGAGGAAACTTGGCAACTCATGGACTTGAGCTTGCTCGACTTCAAAGGTGGTGATCTTGCCTTTAAGAGGAACCTAAAACATCACACACAAACAAAACTACAAACATAGATCTCTTGGATCTAAGGTTAGTGAGATTTAACTCAGGGGAGAAAGTGTGTTGGAGAGGGGTTGGAAATAATGAAGAAATGACTCACTATATATAGAAGAAAATCCTCACTGTTTCCGGATCCCACGGATCCTTCCACAAGGGATCCGTCTAGCATTAAGCTAGGGATCCGTGGAACATCCTTTTGCCCATGGGTATTTTGGTTATGGGTCATGGGTCGTGGGTTGAACCATGGATCTTTGGCTGATACAATGTATCTTTGAGTGCAATGCACTTAGTCACTGGTATGGGTTGATCCATGGGTTTATGGATATTATCCATGTATGATATAAGCATGATGTCATGCAATGGGTTATGGGTCAAGATCCATGGGTTATGGGCTTTGGGTTGACGCAACTACATTCAATGTATTTGCCCAATGGGTTGTGATATTGAAGTTTCTACCCATTTATATTACCCAATATACTACATACTAATTATGTGTATATTTTATCCAAATATGTAAACACTATGTATTACTTAAATCATAAAATCACTTATACTTGTTTTAGTGTTTTATGTGAAAATGTGAATATGTTAGAAACTATTAGTTCAAACCATTTACGTATTTTATTTGTTTCGTTAATATGATTTTACGTTTGTTATCGACAAAACATTAGAAGATCGTAAAATATAAATGAACGTTTTTACGGCTTATTTTTATTAACAATCTCCCCATTTTTGTTGATGACAAAACATAAAATTATTTTAAGGAAAAGCTAAAATTCGTAAAAGTTTGAATTTGTAGTTTTTACTTTCTTCTCACCCTTTTTGTCGAAACAAATAGTGTTTGAAAGGAAGAAACACATTGTTTTTAAGAAAAACATGTGAAAGAAAAAAAAAATAGAGAGCAAGTAACGGGAAAGGATCTCGTCGTTACTCCCCTTGACGAGTCCATCCCTAAGTAAGGCGTCAAGAAACTAATTCTAATCTAGTTCATTTGCGTTAACTTTGCAAAGATTATGTCTATGTGTTGGTGTGCTCCCCAGATGATTGCAATTTTGCAACGGAAGTCATGAAATATAAATCTAAGATTGCAAGTAATTTGCAATGTATTGTTTTGACATAAAGCTCCCCTAGCTTTAGGATGTCAAAGTCTTCATGTGTAAATTGAATAACTACAAAACAAATATTAGAAAGCAAGTATAATTCACAATTTCCTGCAAATGTGGTCCAAGTTAGTAGGAAAAAAGTTTCCTGTCTCACGGATCCTAATTGAGCTTTATTTATAAAGTTCGGGCTCGAGTTCGGTTATTAAACGAGCCTAAATTTAAGCTTGAACTCGAGCTCGAGCTCGTTTATGCTCAATTCGTTCGAGCTTTTTACCAATTCGATTCAAGCTTTTCACGAGCAGCTCGGCTTGTTTCCGCTCTTAATCACAACCTCTTGCAGTTGCTAACCCAATAGCCCAATCGGATGGGCCAGGCCCAAAGTATAGTAATAATCCATTGATAAATAATCGCATTGGCACCATCATGTCGACATTATATAAAGTTTATAAACCCATCCAAACAAACAAACAAACCAATTGTTACTTACGATCGTTTTTATTATATATAAAACCCTTATTCGCCCCCAAATAAACCTAATTTTTTTTTTAGTTCAATCGAATCGAATAATGGCTTCTGAATGGATATGGATGTACCCATGGTTACAGTGAAGGAGGAGCCTTGAGCTCAGCGAACAATGATTGCTAAAAAAGGAGGAAAGCGTTTGAGATCAAGCAGTGGAACATTGTTTCTCTTTGGGCTTGGGGTTAGTTTTTTTTTTTTTTTTTTTTTTTTTTTAACCTAATTTTTTTAATTGATGACGCCACTCTAATGTTTTTAATTGAATTGATGCGATATCGTGGTGGATAATTGTGCTATTTGCGGGAACCACATCATGGATCTCTGTTAGTTTTTTTTTTTTTTTTTTTTTTTTAATTTAATTACTAGGCGATTAGTCGCGCATAACTGCAACTGTGTACATCTGTATATTATCGATTAAGTACAGGAGTACGTGATATGTACAAACTCCATTCCAATTCCCTAGTTCCAGACTCTAAGAGAAGACAACGGGGATATATGGTAATTGACAGCAAAATATTTTCCATGGGGCAATATATAGGAAAGTTATCAACACTTAAAAAAGATGTAATAAAATAATACTCACACTATGAGAGAAGTTATCAACACTTTAAAAAGATTGTAAAAAATAGTACTCGGCTATGAGAGTGTCTCAAAAAGGGCTTGTTGTGGCACCATGTATAAGTATGCATGATACTACAACATACCTACATAAATACTATAGATTTTGCACCTTAAATACTCAAGTCCTTTTATATCGAGTAGCAATGTGGGACAAAAATGTAGATAAACATATCACAACCTCTTGCAGTTGCTAACATGTTACCCATTTTTGTGTGTATTAGTAAACAAAGCCACCATATCATCTCTGATACCATGTTAAATTTATACAAAGTATGATCAATCAATCAAGAAACAATTACCCATATTTAACAAAATAGATTCTATTAAGTATCAACTCAACCAACCACCCATTATGGTTGATACATTATGAGTTTTACAATACAAATAATATAAAATAGTTTGATTACCAAAAACTAACAACTAAACGATTGTGTGAAATTATCACACAGTAAACCCTAATCAATAATATACATAATGAAGAGGTAAGTAGCTTTTATAGCTGAGTTAGAAGTTTCCTTTGTTGTCACATCTTCTTATCCGGCTACACTTCTAGTCGTTGAACTTTAAGACTCTAGCTATTTACACCCTGCACACAAAACAAAGAGAAAAATAACTTCAAAAGTTGACACAATAAGCCCTCAGCTTATTATTTCAACAGTAAGTCATGGAAATATTTGATATCCCACCCTCGTTTTGTTAAAGCTTATCATAAAAGACAAGTTAACCTTATTCCATATCGCATGGCTATTATTCCAAAATCACTTGTTCAAATATTGTCTAGAATACTATATGGTTGGTTCTTCGAATGGCCTTGCATGTATGAATAGTTTTGATGGTGATGAAATAATAGTAGCCAATCCCTGGATTAGAGAAGAAAGAGTGCTACAAAAGCCGCGAGTCTGCTCCCCAAGGAGATCGTGTTGGGGTTTTTGGGTATGATGCATTAACAAACGATTATAAAGTTTTACTCAGGGCGGTGGAAAGTTTGAAGAAAACAACTTTTTATGTGTTGCATTTAAAATCAATGTTTGGAAACATGTTGGACACGTAAACTATATATTTGCATGTGCTTTATGCAATGGAGCATTACACTGGGTTATGTATGGATATCAACCTACCGGAGGATTAATTATTTCTTTCGATTTATCCAAAGAGGTATTTACATAAATTAACCAACCTGATGAAGCGATACGTAAATGTAGTTTTTTGGCAATTAAGAAAGAATGTGTATGCATTAGAAATGAATATCTTGGTCATAAGCTATAGGAAATGAATAAATACAATGTAAAACACTATTGGGAAAATATGGGGCGTTATTGGACACTTAGGATTGAATCTAGAGACCATAGCTATACATTCATCCCTACTACTGTCATGCCGAGCCTTATATCTCCTCATCTTCAAGAAGGCAATGAATAGGTGCTTTCTAAATATCATTGTGTCTTATGGTTGGTTCGTTTACTACATCGTCTTGTGACTTGTTATATGTATTGCCATAGTGACGTATTTATTTTTGCACATTAGCTTTGTTATTGTGAAACTCTTTCAACTTATGGTTTTATCAGTAGTAGTTTGTAAACGAAACTTGTGAGGGAGTTATGTTACTGATAGTTATGATCCTGTATATAGAGTATATTTTGTTTGGAATTGTGGATTAGTAAGCTTTGTGTTTGACTAATATAGTACATGTATGTGTTATGCTTGTTAATGATTCATTTAATAAGAATCAATAGAACCACCTTTTAAGTTATTAGGTTCTACTATTGTTAGTACCTTTTATGATATTATTACGGCTACATAACTTGTATGGACTACTTATCAAGCAAGTATCTTTCGGATAGTATCAGTAAATATGTAGGAAGATAACGTGTTTCAGTAGGAGTTATTAAGTTAACAAACACATATAACGTGTTATTGTGATATTTTACTATAGATGCGCCAAAGTATTCGTCCTTGATATTAACACTACGTTCACTATATATCATGTTTCATTTTTACCTATAGCTGTCACTAGTTCTAAGAAACTTTTGAAATCGATGGAGGGGTATCAGATAAGATATGATGACACCACTCTGATTGCTTATGACCTTTAAACGAACTAACAGAGCCATATGCACTCGTTTAATTACCATGTTCTCGTATCAAGTGTCATACTACAGTAAGATTGGAGAAAAGTAGCAATGTGGGACAAAATGTGATGCATAAACTAAGAGAAGACAACGAGGATATATATGGTAATTGACAACAAAATATTCTTCATGGGGCAATATATAAAAAAGTTATCAACGCTTTAACAAGATGTACTCGACTATGAAAGCGTTTCAAAAAGGGCTTGTTGTGGAACCATGTATACTCACTATACATGATACTACAACCCACCTACATAAAAAGTAAAGATTTTGCACCTTAAATACTCAAGTCTTTTTAAATCGAGTAGCAAAATATTCTCCATGGGACAATATATATATATCAAAAAGCCTATGTTGTGGTTCCGTCCCTGCACACAAGACCACCGCTACATACTTTCACCCACACCTCCAACGGTGGTGGTCATCACCACGTACACCGTCGTGTCACATGATGTACTCTCTCATCACATTTAGTCATTTAACACCGTAAACGTGATGCAGAAACTAAGAGAAGACGACGGGGATGTATGTGGTAATTGACAGCCAAATATTCTCCATAGGACAATATATACCAAAAAGCCTATGTTGTGGTTTCGTCCATGCACACAAGACCACCGCTACATACTTTCACCCACACCTCCAATTGTGGTATTCATCACCACGTACACCCTCTTATCACATTTATTCATTTACCACCGTAAATGTGATGAAAGAAACTAAGAGAAGACAACGGGGATTTATATGGTAATTGACAGCAAAATATTCTCCATGGGGCAACATATAGAAAAGTTATCACCACTTTAAAAAGATGTAAAAATTACGCATCTAAAAAAGCGTCACAAAAAGGTTATATTGTCATACAATATGCAGAAAAATTCGCAACACTTTGAAAAATTACTCAACTATGAGAGCGCCTAAAAAAAGACGTGTCGTAGTACCATGTACACGCACTATACATGATACTTCAACGCACCTTTATAAAAAATATAGATTTTGCACCTTAAATACTCAAGTCCTTTTATATCCAGTAGCAATGTGGGACAAAAATGTGGATACATATCAGACTATGTTTATCAGTTGGGTTGCCAACCCAATTCAAAGAATATAAGTACAAAATAATATTTTTTTAATCTTAGCATCCAATCTTTACTTCCAATCTAAATCATCAAGCAACCCAAGTTCCCAACCTACAATCTGTCACATGTAAATATTTTAATGGCTATTTGTTTTTTTCTTTTTTTTTTCTTTAAATACTTATTATTTTATAAATGAATTGATTGGTTATATGTATTGGTTGAATTGGGTTGTTGATAAATGGTTAAAAAATATAGATTGGTTATACGTATTGGTTGTGTAAGTGGAGGAAAGAGAAAATAATATTTTATTAAAAGATTGGGTTGTGATAGATTGTTGATAAAGATAGTCTCACAACCTCTTACAGTCAATGTTTTAAAAACCGGGTTTTTAATCGACCATCGACCCGGTCGAGTCACCGGGCATCGGTTCGACCTCCGGTTTTCCATTAATTTTTTTTCCGACCGGTTCAACCCGGATCAACCCGGTTTTTATAAAATAAATTTGAAAAAAAACCAAACCCGTCTGGGTTTCAAGACCCGGGTTGACCCAGGTCAATGAAACCCAGTGGTCTAACCGCTTAAGGTAGAAACCTGTGTTTTTGACTCGTTTTGTGGTAGAGCATCGGTCCGACTAGTTGAACCGTAGGTTCGACCTGCGTTTCAAAACATTCACATGATTGCTAACATGTTACCCAATAGCCCAATGAGATGGGCCAGGCCCAAAGTATAGTAATAATCCATTGATAAATTATCGCATTGGCACCATCATCATGTCGACAAAAATGTGGATACATATCCCAACCTCTTGCAGTTGCTAACAACAACAACATACCTAATCCCGTGAGAGCAAGGTGCGGGGAAAGTAGAATGTAAACATATCCTACCCATACTTCAGAAAAAACCTGACAGTAGAGAGACTGCTTCGCCTTGCAGTTGCTAACATGTTACCCAATAGCCAATCGCATGGGCCAAGCCCAAAGTTATTAGTAATTATCTCATTGGCACCATCATGTCGACATTATATAAACCCATCCAAACAAACAAACCAATTGTTAGTTACGATCGTTTTTATTATAAAAACCCTTATTCGCCCCCAAATAAACAAAACCTAATTTTTTTTTTAGTTCAATCGAATCGAATGGCTTCTGCAATGGATACTGATGTACCCATGGTTACAGTGAAGGAGGAGCCTTCGAGCTCAAGCGGAACAGCAGTTGCTAAAAAGGAGGAAAGCGTTTCGAGATCAAGAAGTGGAACGCTGTTTCCCTTTGGGCTTGGGGTCAGTTTTTTTTTTTTTTTTTTTTTTTTTTTTTAATTAATGATTTTGATGACGTCACTCTAATTGTGCTATTTGAATTGGTGCAGATATTGTGGTGGATAATTGTGCTATTTGCAGGAACCACATCATGGATCTCTGTTAGTTTTTTTTTTTTTTATTTAATTTATATATTTGTTTAATTTAATTACTAGACGATTACCCGCGCATAGCAGCGATGTATGTATATATATGTGGGGTACTTATAGAGTAGGGATCCAGTTACGAAACATAAGTACTTTCAATGTTAATGTTAGTTTTTTTTTTTTAATTACTAGACGATTACCCGCGCATAGCAGCGATGTATGTATATATATGTGTGGGGTGTTTGTTTAAGCTTGTATGTGGCTTATGAGCTTATTTGTTTTTCGGCTTATATATCATAAGCCTCAATTTATTTGGAAACATGCTTAAACTTATATAAGCCCACAACTGTTCAGATAAGCCGAAAAATTTGGAGCTTATAAGATATAAACCGAAATCAAATAAGCTCATAAGCCCATATATAAGCATAATAGGCCCTGTTTGGCTAAGCTTATTTATCATAAGCCGTTTGGGCTTATTTTTATAAGCTCCAATTTTGTGGCTTATTTTGAGACTTGTCGGCTTTATAAGTTTATCATATCATAATAAACTTAAATAAGAATAAGTCAGTAAAATTGGGGCTTATAAAAATAAGTCGAAATTTCATGAAATTTCGCTTATTTTTATAAGCCCAATTCTGACTTATTTTGAGACTTGTCGGCTTTTATAAGTTTATCATATCATAAGAAACTTAAATAAGCCTACAAGTCTCAAAATAAGCCACAAAATCGGAGCTTATTAAAAATAAGCCCAAATCGGCTTATGATAAATAAGCCTAGCCAAACATGGCCTGTGTAAGCTTGTATGTGGCTTATGAGCTTATTTGTTTTTCGCCTTATGTAAGCCGAAAAATTGGAGCTTATAAAGTATAAGCTGAAAAACAAATAAGCTCATAAGCGCATATATAAGCTTAAACAAACACCCCTTTAGGGTGAAGAAAGATACTGGTTTATATACTGATTAATCATTTAAATATTTAATAAATTGCATTGCCTTTTATAAGTAGGGGTAACAACATTACGTGGTTTAAACTAGAGACTAAATTAGGGCTTATAATAAGTTACGGGCTTTTTAACGAATACATATAGGGCGTGTTTGGTAGCAAGCGTTTTGAAGCAGCTAAAACTAGCATTCCTATTTTTTCTAAACGCTCCAAATCAAAACGCTACTTCTACTAGCATTTACGAGCCACTTACTTATTATGACTATACAACTATGTTACCAAACACTTTATCAAAACAAACAACTTATACTTTCCGCTAGGCTTAAACGCTATAGTGCTTCTTGCTACCGCTTAAACGCTAAGCTTGTGATTCGAGTACGTTGTCAGGAGTGTTAACGTGTTTTGACGCACAATCATAGGAGATTTTAGTCTTTGTTTAAGTGTTGTTGTTTAAGCTGTTTTTGTGTTTATATCTCTTGTACGCCATTAATATTCATTGTTTTGGTACGTTACAGGCATTGAATGTCAGGCTAACCAAGCCAGTGCTACTAGTGAGGAATGCACCGTTGCGTGGGGTATGTCTATCATTCTCTTGTAGTTACCTTATTATTAATTATGTTATTCACTAGCTTTATGTATGAGATACATTATCAGGACTTTATTATACATAGTTATAACATATATGGAAAACAAAGCTAGTAGGTTTGTTTGTCAAGTTCTGCTTGCTGCCCGGAATGTATGTACTTGGGTTATATGCAATACGGCCTTTTTTTGTTGTTGTGGGATTGCTAGCTCATGATTTGTGTAGGGGAATGGTATGTTTGTTGTTGACCTAGTGATAAATCATGATGTGAGCTTAAGTTTATCTTTAAATGTTTAGTTCTTATAAGCTTGACTTCTTATTATCTTCTAGCATGTGTAATTTTGAGAGAGTAAAATGTTAGAACCAACATTGTTAAGAAATTTGTGCTAGCAAGGTTTTTGATTACCTATGATGCTGTGCACATGTCTTGAGTGAATCGATGGAATTCTTCTTTTGTTTGATTCTTTTAGTTCAGGAGCCAAGGCTATTTAATATGTGCAGAACTATTTTAATAAATTGATCTGCTACAAAACCTTTCAGCATTTGCTCAAGTTTAGTTCTTGCTTGTCATTGCTTACATATTCTATTGCATATTCAACACGAATGAAATTCAGTACATACATTGAATTGCCAACCTTTCGAACCTTTGTTTTGACAGTTAAATCAGTATTCACTAATCAAAGCATGTACTCTTTTTTCTATCCGTAACTTCCATCGAACTGAACATACTGGGTTCTGACCTCTTTTGACCCGTCCCTATCAACCACATGCCTCCAGCTATAGATTTTGATCTCACATTCTCGCCTTATGGAGACTGAAACATCAACATCACTGATGAAATAAGTTGGTAACTAGTATTTTTAGATTGCTTAAGGAATAGATAGCTTAGGATTAATTTTTTTTCATGTAAGCCCACTTACATAGCCTATCTAGGCCAGGGTGATGGAGGACGGGATGTATCTGACTATGCTAGCCATTGTGCTACATCTAGGTATTTCCACATAACCAACAAAATTAGTTCCAGTGAGCATTGTTTTTAATTTGGGATTTTATGTTCGATCTGAAGATCTAATTATCTGAGCAGAGATGGATTTTTAATTTGGAATTAGAACTGTGCTGTAGAAGTTTCTACATTTTGAGTGATGGTATAATAAGATTGCAATTAGGTATAGCCGGCATGTTATTCTTGCAATGAGTTTGCGGTATATAAGATTTGTAGCGATTGTTTGTTCTTTTGCATAATTCAGCTACCTAAGTGATTATTTTGGATTATTATAGTTGTGATAGCTAACGTCTTTATGTTTCTGTTATCACCAAAATCTTGCTAACACATGCAATTCAGTTTCATATAGGAATCTCAGTTGTGTCACACAATGCAAGTACAAAACGAAAACCTAGTTCTGCATGTTAAGAGGAAAATAAAGCTTAAGTACTGCCAAACAATGCCTGAGTTTGTATGAACTATAGTAAATAAGCTTGTGGTTATGTCATTGAGTCGTGCTTGTAAGATTTTTGATTACTGGCTGTTTATATAGGAGAATGTGAAGGTATCATTCATATGGGCTTTTTTTGGGCTATGGTAGGATCGCATGACCTAGACTTGAAGTGCTCCATTTTATGACTTTACCAACTTTTTTTTAATTATGTTTTGGGCCCAAATTACAATTCTTCTGTTACAACCCGTCTCACATGGATAGAAATGGACAGGGGGTCAGTTGATCAAACACACAAGCCTGAAGCTGTGGGATACTAGTGTCATTCACTATGCTTTTTAAGTTGAAATTCATTCGTTATTGGGTTTAACGGTTAATCTACTACCTTGGGCTTGGGGGTTCTACATTATTTATAATGTACATATGGGATTTGGGTTTGCAACAGATTCTGTATGACTTATACATCATGATGCATATTCCTATCTTAAATCCCAAATTTATATTGATTTGCAAAGGTTTGGGATCTACATATAGTTTCACTGACCTAATTTCTGTCTTATATGAGATCAAAAGATCTCAAATATTATTAAGTGCAATCTGTATTTCAGTTATAGTAGATTTGGTTGTTTGAGCCATGGACCACCATTGTCAACTCTAGCCAATGTTTATTAATGTGTTTTTTTGGTTATCCTCCTATTATAAAAACTTAGATATTTTTTAAAAGTTGTCTATAGATTATAAAAAAATGCAGTTGTAAAGTTATTTTTAAGAAGTGGTATATTGATTATAAACCCTACCTTATCCCAATCCCCGTGTTCAAACCAACTTTATCTCTACTAATGATGGTCTTATTCTCATTACGTTTGAGTTTATGCTCCCTCCTTTATTTTGCTAATCATGAAGGTTTCCTACTTTTCCGTCTTTAATCTAATTCGATACTATTTCTTCCCATGTTTTGTAGGGGTCTGCAATCATGCGTTTCACTTTCACTGTATCAGCAGATGGCTCAAGACTCGTCAAGTCTGTCCATTGGGTATGCCAATTTCCCACTTTTACATAATCTTATCTTACTCTATATTTACAACATTATGTTCACACGTTTTATGCTTTGGTTCTCGCAGATAACAGTGAATGGGAATTCCAGAAGTATGGTCACTAAAGCTTTATATGCATTTGAATCGTTGGACCAGATATCTCTTTCCCTTTGCGATGTTTGCATAACGATTAGACAACTTCATTATCCGATTACTTCTACTTCATCGCTAGTTACTTTTCTGTTCATGCAACTAAAGGCATGTAATCTCTTGGAATTAAGATATTAATGACTTGTAGATTCTAGTTACGGTGACCTTTTTAATCTTTCAAGTATTTCTATGATATATACTGTTATCCGAATATCAGCATCTGTCTATGAACTAATTTGTCTCTACTCATCTGCGTAGATTTACCTTAGAAATATCTATGCGAACACAACCTGGCGCTCAGCATGTGGGAAATAATGGTTACAATATTTTAAGGCAGATTAATGCTTGAACTAGAGAGATTAGCTTCCTAACACATGGTTGCTCAAACTCCATAGCTGGCGTAGATCTAGCTATGTATTAAAAATTTAATGTGTTACGTCTCATATTGTGACTTGTGTCTTGCTGTTCCCTATATCTGTAGCAGATAACTAGATAGCCTGTGTTTGTCTCAACCGCGTTAGATGCTAAATAATAAAATGCAGGACCTAAAAATGAAATTACAGTGTGTAGGTTCTTTGATTAATGGTTTTAATGGCTGAATGTTATAGGCACCTTACCTCCATGTGCTCAAGCAAACATGTGTTTTAGTACAAACAGAAAGTAGATTACTGTCTTTATTGATCTCTACAGATCTTGATATTACGTACGGAAAACGTTTGAGCCGGTAGCCTTATCAGCTGAGAATTGCAGTATTGACTCTTAAAAGACAATGTGGCATGTGCATTGTATGATTAGGTTGCTTTTCACATCCCTTAAAAAGGAATCATCTTATATTAAAGTAGGCATGTGTATAGTTTTTTGGTTCTCCTGTTAATTATTCTTGTTAATTATGAGATAATCTTACCATGTGAATACATGATCCGATGTCATACGGCTCTTGTATCATTATTATTATTTTGACTATGGTGTCGATATCATGGTGTAGTAGCTCGACACACCACGTACTATGATTTATTGTTTGGTCAAATCATCCAAGCATATTGCAACGTACGCGTCGGCAAATCAAGCATAGTGCTGTTTTTAGTGCTCCATTGTTGTTGAGTTTGGCCTGGTGTTTTGTTAATGGTGGGGTATTAGAGCTGTACAACACTTGCTATCGAATAATATCTATCCCCTAATGGCTTCTCTCACTGTCATTATCATTATTTTTGGGACCTAAATTGTGCTTTTCTTTTTTGTATATAGGTAAGAATGTAAGATTGAAGGTATTGTTTTATTCATTGATGTATGTATAACTTTTTTCGAAATATCTTCACCTAACATCGTAGCACACAAATACATAACATTGTTTTAACTATATAGTTAAGCTCCCAATATAATTAAGCTTGCATCTGGAAGGTTTTTGGCATGGACAAACCTATTGTTGCCCTGAAACTTTGCCAACAAAAACAGGTTTTTCCATATGAAAAAACGAAAAGAAAATGAAAACTTAATGGTTGTGATATGTACCAGTCCCACATTGCTACTCGATATGAAAGACCTTGAGTATTTAAGGTGCAAAAATCTATGGTTTCATTGTGGGTGTGTTATGGTATTATTTATGAGTGATGTATGTGTAACTCATACATAATGCCAAAAGTCCAAAACGCATCCCTTTTTGCTTTCATGGTTAAGTAATTTTTTTAAAGTGTTGCTAACTTTTCTACATATTGCTTCATGTAGAAGCATGAAATTTGGTGGCCTCGTCAAACGATGGCCCTGTGCAATCGCACTTCTTGCACTCCCTTAAAGTCGGCCATGATCCCATGTACAACATTTTGCTATCAATTATAAGTATCCTCCATTACCTTCTCTTAGTTTCTTTATCATACAGCATCCCTTTTTGCTTTCATGGTTAAGTAATTTTTTTAAAGTGTTGCTAACTTTTCTACATATTGCTTCATGTAGAAGCATGAAATTTGGTGGCCTCGTCAAACGATGGCCCTGTGCAATCGCACTTCTTGCACTCCCTTAAAGTCGGCCATGATCCCATGTACAACATTTTGCTATCAATTATAAGTATCCTCCATTACCTTCTCTTAGTTTCTTTATCATACATCAGGCGATTTCGCACCTAAACTATGCTATTGTTGGTAGGATATGAAAGTATTACATTATTGTATAACTTTAATGGCATGATCAACAAATCGGGTCAACACATTATTGATCCAATTAATAGCCATAATAATTGGTGGTAAAAGTGAGACAAGGTACATGATGGAATCAACTTTAGGTGATTGACCACTACTAAAAAGTGTTCATATTAATGGTACCGCTTTTGTGAGTCAAGAGATGCGATATATACTACCACCAAATTTCATGCCTTTTACAATATATATGCATACAATATGAGACTTGAAATTAATTAATTCACGACATTCTTATCATACGATATTATGTGTGTATTTAATGGCTGTTCATGATAACGACATTTAATTCATTAAAATTACAGCATCTCACCTCACATATTAATATGTAGTAATAGAGTGAAGGACATGATTATGAACATGCTTTATTTGCTCAACTAAGTTAGGACAAAAGTATTAGACCATGATAAAGTGTCTTTTCCTCATCAAAACGTAATCCTTGTTGTTTTAAGTATCCTAATTAATTTTTCTACGTAATTGACTTCTATCATGGGTTCGGACTCTTGTCATAATCACGACTAAGCGGAAACAAAAGCACTAATAAACATCTCTTTCGAGTAGATCTCGGTGCTTAAATTTTTTACTTGTGTGCAAGTAACTCACTTGATCCACAAAGAAACGTGTGAATTGACGAGAATATTCTGACACCGAGTGTCTTTTGGCATCAGTCATTGTCCACCCTACAAGGAATAGCTCCTGCAACTCTTCTGACACAGTGGGACACCAACTAAAGTAGGTACGAGTCGAGACTTGACGACGTATATGGTCCATCGGTCCAATGACCGAAGGACTCAATGCTATACCGAAAGGACCCAATACTCTACCGAAGGGCGTACCAGCAGGCTACCATCCGAATGGTTCGTTGACCGACAAGATCGCTGGCGTCAGATTCGCTGATATAATTGCCTCATTCTCCGGGTGTCGAGACAACGCCAGAGAGACGATGTCGTGACAGGTCAACGACAACACCAACGGTCCCATGAAGACGATGCCCAGAGACCAGATAGTGACATCAGTAGTATAAATCACGCGTACAAGTGGGGAAAAAGGTATCATTTCTCACACACATTTTATACTATACTCTTCTTGAAACACACACTTACTCTCACGAGTCCGGTCCCGGGATAACACGGGCGAGAATAACGCGTTGTTCATCTTAAGAGATCCTAAAGACTTATTTCACAAGGCTGAAGGATAACTGAAAGACCTCACAAAAAAGTTCTTCGACAAGACTCAAACCCTTGACCTTTTATCCACAAAATCTCTCTAATAGACCTATGAGTTTTTCAGAAATAAGTACCAACTGAGCCAAAACCCTTGATAGTTTTCCTTGTGAAACGCTACTCTTATTTTCTAACTTAGGAAGTCATGTATTGTGTTTTTGTGCTGATTTTCTATGATTAAGATCCAAATTTGTTCAAGGTCATAAAAGGTAATCGTGTTAGACTATTAGTTGGCATTTTTGGCATTGTGCTAGATGACTGACTTTGAAGACAAATTTAGAAGCTAAGGAAGTAATCACGCGTAATTAGATCAAAGAAATGCCGAAATGGCTCCATTATTTGCGGGTATAAATTAGGCCCACCTCACACTAAAAGACATATTATCATATGTGCAAGTGTGCGACAGTTCTCACACTCGAAGTCATCACCACTGTCCCATAAATCATTGGTAACAAACACGTCTAGAATTGCTCAAATGGGGTTCGACTATTGACGAGTAACGGATCAAATTAAGATGATAAAACGAGCTAAAAGTTCAAATCCGACGGGAAGAAAATTAATCCCTTTGTAGTCACGGAGGTTTACACGCGTCGAACTCCGGGCTACCCAAAAGAGTAATCACCGTGGGATTAGTCAGTTCACAATCTCAAGTCGGAAACCCATTAAAATTTTTATTGGATCATTACGAATGAAAGTGATTTGCAAAGTTTATATTTTTATTGGATCATTGCAATTTGTAAGCAATTTAAAACAGTTTGTACTTAAAATACAACTATGTAATGCATACATTAATGTGTGACATTAAAATTAAAAATGTGCGAATCAATTCTCATTTCACTTAACATATGAATCATGTCATGTGAGTTCACGTTCTAAATCGGATAAAAGAAATGCATCATAAGTAGGTTGAGCAAATTAACGAAAACGACCAACCGATAAACCGACCGAAACCGGATCGATCGAACCGAACCGACTTTTTCGGTTCGGTTTGCTTTGCCATATATTTATTTTGGTTTTGTCTGTTTTGGTTCGGCCGGTCGATTCGCTTTTGTCGGTTTTTTCGGATTGAAACCCGAAAACCGACCCGAACCGAGTTATTCGGTTTGGTTTCGGTTTTAATATATATTTTTCTGTTCGGTTTTCAGTTTAAGTTTTTCCCTTTTTCGGTTTTCGGTTTTCGGTTCCAGTCAATTCGAATCAGGTTTGACTCGATGCTCACCCCTAGTTTAGATTCTAAACTAAAGTAAGTTATGATTCTCATATAGTTGTTACATCAGATTGTAATATACATATTACACTTTGATCTTTATAGGAACTTGTTTCGATCAATGTAAGTTTTTTTTACCTTTTTTTTTTTTTTTGCTAAAAATAATCAAAGATAAAAATAAGGAAACAAGAAAGTCTACAAGGGCAGTGGATGGGGTACACTTTGAACTTTGAAGGAGCTGCCTAGAATTGATAAATAAAAATAGAGCCGTTACACTATCCTCACCATCACCATTGGCCCACTTTTTTTTTTTTTTTTTTTTTAATTCTTTTAAACTACACTTTTATTCCAATTAACTAATTTGTCAGTCCAAAACTACTTATCCGTTTGCGCGAAAAAAAAAAAAAAACAAATTCTACATTCCATGCCACTCAATTATCATATCTACCAATTAAAATTTATTTTATTTATCAAATATAAAGTAACACTTATTATAAAATATTTCAAAATAATATTATGATCATTTAATATGAGACAAAGAGTAATACCGAGTAAAACTCTAAAACTTTGAATTATTAGACGTTGCATAAGTCATGAAGGCGTAGTTAAGCTTTCTAATATTTGTTTTTTATTACTAAAATTTATTTTCTATTTTTTTCAAGTTAATTTTCCACTTTTATATCAGTAGTTACTATCAACTCCGGCTCATTCAATCGTGGTATGAGATTTTATCATTTTTGAAGTCTCTGGTTCAGTCTTGTTTGCAGGCGATAGGGGTTTTTCCCGTGCAGAAAGAGAAGGTGTCATCGCTTTCCTACTTGGATCCAACCTAATGTACATGGGCCACACGCCAGCATACGAAGTTAGAGGTCGTATAGCGCGAATAATTGTGTTAAAAAAAAAAGTTGTAGTTACTCATTTTTACTATATTATCTTTACTTAATTTTCTTTTTTTCAAAATCATATGAAAGCATTAAATAAATAATTTTCAAAGAGTAACATCATCTTTTAATGACTTTTACAAAAATCAGTTTGTAATAATTAAAATTTTTTAAGCTGTTTTTTTTTTTTTCTTTTATTTTTGGGGGAGTATTATTTTAAATGTAAATAAGCACATAAAGAAGTGGGGTAATTTTTCCCTAGGAAGAAAGGTTTGGTTTTGCTTTTTCGAGCTTTTTGAGAAGCAGACAAGTTATGGAAATGTGTGAGGAAGCTTTTTCCAAAAATGCCGCCATTTCACCATGCTTTCCCATAACAAAAATTAAATAAACCCAATTATTCTTTCTCTGTTTCTTCTTTATTTTTATATGGGTTTTTAACGCGTCTTCCAAGACACGTTAAGAAATCAAAGGACGGCAGGACCCATGAAAAAGAACGTCTGGACTCACAAAAAATACACTTTTCAAATAAAATATGTGGGTTCGAACGTCTTTTTCGTAAATCCCCGCCGTCCTTTTAATGTACTTAACATATGTCCTGAACATATGCTTGCAAATATCAGGAAAACACGTTTACAAGCGAAATGCATGTGATAAGTGCAAATGGATACAAAAAAGTATGATATTTTGGTATTGTTTTTAAAGATACAAACAAATTTCTTGTGACTTTCATCAGCCTTTTCCCCAACCAATTGCCAAAATTTCATTCCTTTAATTTGTTTGATTTTGATTTAATAAACACTAATCAAAGTTACTCATGTAGCTACATTTACTTGCAATGAAAGGAGCTATGCTTTCAACGGCAGAGTCAGGATTCGATGTTAAGGGGAGCTGCTCTATTACAAATTAAGAAAATAAAATTTGTGTTCAATTAATATAAAGGAAATTTTGGCTGACTAGAGTGTGCAACACCCACTCGTCACTCTACTAGCTCCGCTCTTGATTGCTTTAGACCATAAGTAATCGAGAATTTTGTTACGCGTGAGGTTCTTATTTGTTCCTCGCTCATGCGTGAAGTGCTCAACTTGTTTTCAAAAGGGTGTGTATTTTGTGTGTGTTTAGTGACGTATAGGTAAACACGATGAATTAAGAGTGATGGTTAAAGAGGTTTATGTTATTGAGTGAGAGCGAGAAAAATAATGTGATGCTGATATGAAATTGAATGGATAAGATAAAGAAAGCGCGGTAGTACTTACATTCGTCGTAATTATACAATAAGCTATCATTCGACATGCTATTGTTCGATCATGTCTTAGCGATACGATTGGGACCAAACGTAAGACGTCGAAACAAGTATTCACAATGTCGATTCTCAAATATTTTGGTCATTGTATGATACACGTCCAAAAGATTTTTTCATCACAAAACTACACACAACAAGTCAACAATGGTATAGAACCGGCCACCATAGAAGACCAAGAAGGATTTCACAAAATTTTCAAGACAAGTTATTTACACTCTAAGATTACTCTTGTTTTAGGTTTCTGAATAAAAACCTGGGTGACAGGATAAAACCTTTGATCATAAACCTCATCAAGTTAACTAAGAAGATCTCACGTCCATTTTTCATCTTTCATATTTATTTCATATTCATTTCATCATATTTGAGAAAACATGCAAGTCATATGATGTTTGTCTACTTTTCATTGATTTTAAGAGTTATGTATATATGTTCATCCTATAATTACTCCTCGTTATATATTATTTTTGGTGATGTCAGAACCCATATATGGGTAAATATGACATTATGAATTTATGATGTTAAAGTTGAGTAAATATAGAATTTATTTTTTTTTTATTTATTTTTTTTTTTTAAGAATTTTATATTGTTATTAGAGATGTTTGAGTGACGAGTTTTTAACAACTAAATATTTGCATTTACAAATTCATTTTATGAGGATTAACTATGTTTCGATTATCTGTTATTTTTATCGTGATTGATCATCAATTAAGTATCAGTTTATTTTCCTGAAACTATGAACAAAGTTTTTTCCCGACTAATCTGCAGAGTTTAAGGTCATCACCACTGACGTTAACCCGAGTAAAGCCACCCACTTCTCTCTAAGTTTGCTTATACCAAGCATCTTTTGACGAGCATTGATAAACATGACTAATTCATATGTCAAAATTTGTGTCTAAGAAAGAGATAATGACATGTGTCAAACATTAAATTGTTTAAATACAGAATTAGTCATGTCAATTACGTCTTCTAATCGTTTTTCTTTTTTCCTCATAACCACTCATGCATTCACGATAAATACTAACTTTTAAACACATTATTTTGTTCCTAACTTAAGTAGAAATATTGCTAATACGTTTTTACCTATATATTTGACCAAGGATTTGGTTGTCATCATAAAGTTAATTAATAAGTATGGAAATCAAAATATTGTTACGAAATAAAAGGTTTGGTTCGTCATCAAACATAATTAAAGTCAAAGCGTGAATTGTCATCTAGAATTTCGAGTGGCCATTTTTAGAAATTTAGCAACCAACTATAAAGATTAAAAACACGCGAAATCTTTTCCCTTTTTATAAACTTCTTTTTTGGTGGTGGATAATATGAATTACGAGACCCCGAAAGGGAAAAAAACAAACAATACAAACCAAGGCACCCTACCTCAAATAATCAAGATAATTAAAAGAGGATAAGGCCCAAAAAGAGAAAAAATACAAATACAAAGAAACAACTCTCAACCAAACAAACTATCCTAGGGTAGATGCCTGAGGTGATAATTATTTAGTGCCGGAGGTATTTCTAAAAGCAGTATCTCTACTTTAAATTTTATCCAGGGTAGATGTAGGATCTGTCTACATCCTACCTTCCTCATACCTCGTTATGAGGAGATTGAATATTGTTGTTGTTGTTGTTGGCAAGCCGTTTTTAGAAATATTTTAAAAATCGATTTATCTAATCATCCGGTTGAAACAAGTAGATTAACCGGTTTTTTCTTCAAAACCGACTCAAATGTCCTAATTGATTGAACCGGCCGGATCAGCCGAGTTCTAAAACACTGACTTGTAAAACTTTAGTAACAAACCAATATGATCCATAATGTTTAGTTTTTTTTTATAGGTTTACAAAAGTTGATAAGCCACGTTTGATTAATTTATAAACTCTTAAAGTTTTTATTTTTTTATTCATAATTTTTAAACATGTTACAAATTTGTAGATTATTATAAGTGAGTACATTTACACAACTTGACTCAAATTGCATAACACAACTTGAGAGAATATTAGTTTTAAATTAAATTATGAACATGTTTATGAAGAATTGATCTTAGCATTTTTGATTAATCTGCCAAACCGCATTACAACAGATCTTAACACAGAATGTCATGGTTTGTGATGTATTAATCAAAACGCATGAAGATCACCTCCTTATGACAAACACACTTTAAGGTTTCTTAAAAATACCTTTATTTATAAATATCTACTTACCAAAAAATATAAAAACACAGGCAAATATTTACCTTGTATAGTTTATTTATGTTCCATTATTTAGAAAAACAAAATAAAAGACACAATTAAATAATCCTAACAACAAGAATAGTTGGCTTATAAAGACCACACCAGTCTCTTCATCTCTTCCATTCTCTCTCTCTGTCAAAAAATATTTCCAATGGCCACTTTTCTATGGTGGCTATGCTTGCTAGCAACTACATCTTCTGTATTTGCTAGCAAGAAAACCTACATAGTTCAAATGAACCATCATGCCAAGCCAGACTCCTTTTTAACTCACCATGACTGGTACTCCAACACCCTCCAATCCATCTCACCTTCTTTATCAGAACAAAAGAAGCTTCAGAACAAGAAGACCCTATTCTTTATTCCTACACTTCTGCTTACAATGGCTTTTCAGCTTCACTAGATGCCACCCAAGTTGAAAACCTTAAAAAAACAGATAGTGTTCTTGGTGTTTATGAAGATGAAGTGTACCATCTTCATACTACAAGAACACCTGAGTTTTTGGGTATTGAGAATGAGTTTGGACTGTGGTCAGGTCATACTCCACAGGAGATGAATGCTGCAAGTCATGACGTCATCATTGGTGTTCTTGACACTGGGGTGTGGCCTGAGAGTAGGAGCTTCAATGATGGTGAGATGCCAGCAGTTCCTGCGAAGTGGAAGGGGAGCTGTGAGGAGGGGGAGGATTTTAAGGTGACGGATTGTAATAAGAAGCTTATTGGAGCTAGGAAGTTTTCGAAAGGGTTTAGGCTGGCTGCGGGTGTTATAGGTAAGGAAAAAGAGTCCCCGCGTGACCAGGACGGCCATGGGACTCATACGTCCACCACGGCCGCAGGTGGTCAGGTGGGGAACGCTAGTTTGTTTGGATTTGCTAGTGGGACCGCGCGTGGGATGTCTGTCCACGCGCGGGTGGCTACTTATAAAGTGTGTTGGAAAACTGGGTGTTTTGGGTCGGATATATTAGCGGGTATGGATCGGGCTATTTTGGATGGGGTGGATGTGTTGTCCATGAGTTTAGGGGTGGGTCCGGGCCTTATTATAGGGATACTATTGCTATTGGTGCGTTTAAGGCTATGGAAATGGGTGTTTTTGTGTCGTGTTCTGCTGGGAATAGTGGGCCCACCAAGGCGTCACTTGCTAACGTGGCGCCTTGGATTATGACCGTTGGTGCTGGGACCCTTGACCGCGATTTTCCGGCTTTTGCGGTTTTGGGTAACGGTAAAAAAGTTAATGGGGTGTCATTGTATAGTGGGAAAGGTATGGGTGATAAAATGGTTGAGTTGGTTTACTTTAGTGGTAAAGGTAGTAATAGTAGCTCTAGTAATTTGTGTATGCCCGGTTCGCTTGAACCGGGCCTAGTAAAAGGTAAGGTTGTGTTTTGTGACAGGGGTGTGAATCCACGTGTCGAGAAGGGACAGGTGGTTAAGGATGCGGGTGGGGTCGGGATGATACTAGGAAACACGGCCGAGAGTGGCGAGGAGTTGGTTGCAGACAGCCATTTGCTCCCCGCCGTGGCAGTTGGGAGGAAAATTGGAGACGAGATAAGGGAGTATTTGAAAACGGATAAGAATCCGATGGCGGCCCTCACCTTTGGAGGGACGGTTTTGAATGTGAAGCCGTCGCCAGTGGTGGCGGCTTTTAGTTCAAGAGGGCCCAATATGGTGACGCCCCAGATACTGAAACCGGATGTCATTGGGCCCGGAGTCAACATTTTGGCTGGATGGTCAGAGGGTGGGGCCCACCGGGTTGGAGACTGATACCAGAAGAACTCAGTTCAACATCATGTCAGGTATCAATTCAATTTCCAACGGTTATATTTTTAAATTGTAGTTGCAAAGACTAGATTGATCCCTTAAGGTATAATTTAGTACTAATGATAATGTAGTTTATGATTAGGCATAAAATTTGATGCAAAGTGATAAAATAATGTATTCGTGTCAAGGCATCGGATCTTAAGCAGTGAATGCGTGCACATGATATGATGCAGTGGAGTGTAAAAGGGACGAAGATGCCTCGTACATTATATTCAATTGTCACACTTTGAGTGGGTCACTCGTGCCTATTTAGCTGGCATACTTTAATAACGTCATAAGCAATTCTTACTTTTTTAGAAATAAGCTAGTATGAGATACTGAGATAGTATGAATTGAGCTTTAGCTTAATCTTGTGCAGAAAATCTGGTCAACCCATGTTACTGGTCAACCCATGTTGCATTAGGCATTTAACGTATCGACCCATATTAATAAACAAGTTATTGAGGACTGCAGTTAGTGTGCCAACTAGGCTAGTTATTTACAGTCGAATAAACTCAAGCTCATTTGAGCTATTTGGTATGAAGGTGCATTGAGCTACTGAATCAAGTGCGAGCTTAGGCTAAGATGGTTTTGTCTAGTTAGTGCCATGTCTAGAATAAGCTCAGCTTGTTAGCAGACCAAATTTGACCCTTATAAGGTGTTTACCTTGTTTAATTTGTTATGGGTTTATGTTGTTCAGGTACATCTATGTCGTGCCCACATATCAGTGGATTAGCTGCATTACTAAAGGCCGCACATCCAACATGGAGCCCCAGCGCCATCAAGTCTGCTCTCATGACAACTGCTTACACAGTTGACAACACCAAAGCACCACTACGTGATGCAGCTGGAGGTCAACTTTCAACCCCTTGGGCTCATGGAGCTGGTCATGTCGACCCACACAAAGCTATCTCTCCAGGACTGGTGTATGATATCACGGCAGAAGAGTACATTGCATTCGTCTGCTCCTTGGGCTATGATATCAAGCAAGTACAAGCGGTCGTCAACCGTGCAAATGTGACTTGCTCCAAACGATTAGGTGACCCAGGGCGATTGAACTACCCCTCATTCTCCGTTATTTTTGGGAAGTCAAGAGTAGTGAGATACACCCGACAGCTAACGAATGTTGGCCCTGCTGGGTCTGTTTACGACGTTACAGCAGAAGCACCAAAAGGAGTTCAAATTAGCGTGAAACCAAAACAGCTTGTTTTCAAGAATGTGGGAGATAAGATGAGGTACACAGTTACATTTGTCTCCGAGAAGGGTGGTAGTGGTGACGCCTTTGGGTCTATCACTTGGAAGAACGCTGAAAATCAAGTTAGGAGCCCTGTTGCTTTTGGGTGGTCACGGCTTATATGATGATCTGCACATAGAAACCTCAAAACCGAATATGGCATCTGTTTCTTGTGCTTAAAAAACTAATGTAATAGAAGTAGGTGTTTTTTTTATTATGCCCAAGTAAGGAATGCAATTAAAGAGTTTTGCTTCAAAAAAGAAACTCGTCGTCATTCATTATGTTTATTTCCTAGATACATTAGCAACATTGACAACAAGAATAAAAGCAGTTTAGGTTACAACAACGACAACTGGAACATTTTGGAAGTTTAGGACATGAGCACTTGGTCGGCCAACATGAGAAACAACATTTGCAGCTGCTACTGCAACTGCAACCCGAGCATTTTGGGTAGCAACTACAATCGCATTTGGGGCAGCAACACAGACATTCTTTTAAGCATTCTTTTAAGCACGGAGGGCATCGTGGCTTGCAATTACAACCACACTTTGGTAGCGAGCACGAACAACATTCGGGCATGGAGCAGGAACAACAGTCGGGCGTGGAGCAGGAACCACAGCAGCCAGCCGTTTTAAGAGAACAGCCACTGCAGCAGCAGCAGCATATCCATGACATGTTGAAGCAACTATTTCCACTACAAAGAGCAAATATCAAAATTAAATTTATATGTCAATGTTGACTCAACAAGTAAAACGCATAAAATGACGATGAAACGTATAATACCATAGCCACTTCCAGAAACGACAAGTTTTGCGAGTCTTCTTCTTCCTGGTTTTGGATTGTAAAAATTATAAATTACGAAGGGGTTGATGATTACATAAAAGAAAAGTTGATATGGTTGATGGGGTCTTACAGAGTGATCAATGGTTCCGGATTTGTGCCCACATAATCAGCAACCCTGTCAATCAAGTGCCTTTAAGTTGGTTGGGTAGTAAAGCACACTAGTGATAGATATATGATAGAAAAATGACAGTTACTCTTTAATGCAAAAGGAAGCAGGCTGTAATTTATCTATCGACTTCAACTCTTCCTGCAAAATCCCAAGTTAGACAAGAAAAAATCAACCTAACGCAGTTGCTAATAAACTAGACACAGTCACATTTTAATTGGTATAAAGGAACGCACATGAACACAGAGAAAAGCACATTCCACTAATGACTCTTATCTCAACGCACATGAGCTTAACGTACTTGCTAAACTCACAAATGCTACTTAAAATTAAGCCAAGTATTGCTTCTAGTATCATTTCTAACTTATATATTACAGGAACATACCGCTGAACCCAAGTCTAACCAACAATTATGCTAGCTCACTCACTTTAAGCCATAGTGATATAGGACGAAAGAGCGTGGGGTAAGTTTTATCAGATTATAGATCGACACGCACTATTGAGAAAAAAGTCTACATTTCACAAAACATTTTTGAGGCTGCTTTTGAAAGGTTCGGTCAAAAGTTCAAATTTATTTTAGCTTCTTTTTCTGGCGTATGGGATTATTAAAAGTTCCAAAAGCCGATAAGCTAATTTTTAAGAGATTATAAGCTTATTAAGTATCAACTACTTACATCAGCAATGAACTCGAGTTAATAAGCCCATAATCCACTGTTTGAACCTAGCAGCTAGGCCCAAAATCCATTATTTGAGGGACTTGCAATCATGATGGGGTAAAAGTAAAAGGAGCATCTTAAAATTCAAAATTTTGGAGGGGCTGGCAGCTTGGCCCCCAATGGGACCATGCATTTTGTGGGTTTGTCACATGATCTGCAACACTTCAGTTGGATTCAAGGTTATTATTATGCAAGTTTGTCAAAGGGTCAAACTAAGCACTGTTTACTTCATTAGTGTCTCACATAGTCCTTAACTTATCAAAACTTAATGACCACCTTGTCAAAATGCTTAGTTGACTTATTGCTCAGCTTCAGCAAAGCCACTTGATGTGATATTTTAAGCCTATTTTTAGTTGACAACTTGACACCTACTTTAGATCAAGCCAATAGAAGCACAAGCATGACCCAAGTTCATACAAGCCTTACAAAACAGGTCAAAGACTATAGCTTCTGCTACACTTTCAAAATATAACCAACAAATCAATGACCAAAGAAAAAGTTGAGCTTGTTACTTGATGAAAATAATTTTTCTTTTTTTACTTTTTAAAGTGAAAATAAGCAAAGTGTTTAAAGTGGGTAGAAGTTATTGGTAGGAGTGTAATGAACAAAGCACCCAAATATAGCAATGAAAAATGTTAAAAACAAAGAGAATCAAACATAAAACAACAAAACAACACATAATTCAAGAATACCTTAAGAAAACCAATCTCTCTTTCCAACATGACAACTTTAGCCAACTCTCTCCTTTTGCCATACAGCTCAGGTGGTGACTTTGGCCTTGGTGAACATCCCCTAGAACCCATCACAACTTGAAAAAAACCAGTTTAAGTCTGTGTGGCGGTGAGTTCAAACCAGTAGTAGGTATATATGATGGTGATAGTGAAGAAGAAGGTAAGGTAAGGTAAGGTGGTGGAAATAGTAATAATGGAGTAGTTGTTGGATTTATGACAGAAGACTACTGAGGGAGTGGGGGATAATTGGTGCAGAGATATATAAGCTACTAGTACTAGTACTAGTCATGCATACAATAATGTCACTCTACATTTACTATACTTATACCCTTTTTTTTACAAAAGAAAATTTATAAAAAATGTAGTAGTAGTAAGTAAAAGAAAAGAAACAAAGTGCAGGTGCAAGAGGGTTTAGAAGATGAAGATAAAAATGGAATGGTAAAGATGTAAGTGAGTGAGTGAGTGACTGCTAGCCGCACGTGAGTGGCTTTGTAGGATGATTCAGACAGCAGCTGCAACTACTACTACTGCGTAGTACTACTAGTTATTTATTTAGGGTTTTTAACTTGTATAAAGACACCGAAAGACTGTGAGGGACCCACCGAAAGACGCGTGGATTCACATAAAAGTGTATAGATAAGTGTCTTTTATATAAGCTCCCAGTCTTTCAGATCTTTTTGTGTGTTTAACTTGTACCTTTATGGCACAAGTTAGAAAAACTCATTTATTTATCACTGATACTCTTTTACTTAAATACTGCCATTTATTTATTCCCCCCATGAACGATTTTTTATTGTAAAGAAAACTTGTCCTGCTAAACTTTTGGGATGGAAATATAGTTTGTTCCAAATGAAATGATGTCACTTTTTTTATTTAGTTAATATATGAAAAAATGCATACATGGGGAGGTTAGATAGGGGTGTATATGAGTCGAGTCGAGCTGAGTATTGCCAAGCTTGAACTAAACTTGATCTTGGTCGAGTTTTAGATTTCGAGCCACTCGAGATCGATTATTTTTACATTCCAAGCTCGAATTTGATGAAAAATCGACATGTCAAGCTCGACTCGACTAGATTTTAAAATACCTTAACACACTGAAAATTCATTTTTTCCTCTTCTCAACCTTTCGCCATGATAGTGCTACTTGCAAGGAGGTCTATTTTTGCGGCAAATTGGAAAATAGGTTTGCCGCAATACTTCCCGCTACCTTAATTGAATGAATGTTTGCCTTAGAGTGTCAGGTGTGGTGGCTCAAGCCGTTTCATCACCTCACCGCTACCTTAGCTTTTCACATTTCACATTCACTTACCAAAATACCTCATTACTAATAACTCAAACCATTTCACCTCTTTTAAGACCTATCTTAACCAATTAAAATACAAACTTAACAAAAACCTAATATACTCCCTTGGCAAATGGCACAGGAGGTTCGTAACTCAGACTACCTTCGTGATCTTCTTAACGAGATTAGTCAAGCTGATATTACTTCTAATTCAGACACTTGCACATGGTCCCTCTCCAATGATGGTCTCTATACTGTTGGTCATACTCGTCGGGTTATAGATGACCACATTCTTTCTTCTTTGTCTACTCCAACAGCTTGGGACATCGTGCTTCCTCGCAAAGTAAACATATTCATGTGGAGGTTGAAGTTAGATAAGCTTCTCACCGCCTTAATCTATCGCCTCGTGGCATAGAAATTAGGAGATATCATGCCGTCTTGTAATGGAATGTGAGTCTAATCTCCACATCTTTTCGAGTGTGATATTGCTAGAGATATTTCGAGGCTTGTTCGTGTTTGGTGTGGTAACTTTATTCCTTTTTGCTTGAATGACCTTTGGATTGATTGGCTTAACTCACGACCCATGTCTAAAAAGAAGACCCAACGATGTTCATCATCATTGCTTCTTCTTTGTGGTGGATATGGCGTTACCGGAATAGTGTCACGTTCAATTCTCAATCTACGAGGAAATGCGTCATTTTTGATAACATTTGTTTGTACTCTTTTTCATGGCTTAAACATAGAGGTCATAAGATTAATAGTTGGTCTGATTGGCTTAAAACTCCTTTGTAATATCTAGCTCCTTGTTAGCTTTGTTATTTTTATATATTCTTTTGCTGTTCAAAAAAGAAAAAAAATGGCACAGGAGGTGGTGGCACCGAAATGGCTTAAGCCATTTCTCTTCCACATTAACTTGACGCTTGTTTTGCGTTACTATACAGGAGGTGGTGGCACCGAGATACTTAATGCTATTGGTTATTATTCTAAACCTCCTCAAGATACAACTTGTCCTATGGCTTCTAATGTTAATGCTAGTAATGATAGTGTTGAATCAAATGCCAATGGGGCTGTTGGTATTGAGAAGGTTGGTGATTCTCGCTTTGCAAAACCTTCTCCATCGTATCTTGGTGTTACTTCAAATGACCCAAAGAAACACACTCTAACTTTCGTAGGTTGGAGTGTAATAAGAAAGCTAATGGTGTGGATCTTTCGTTGGATGAAAGTGGTTGAAGAGGTTAACACTAGGTTTGAGAATACTTTGTATTGGTATTTCCTTGGTAAGCGCCTTGCTTTTCCGTTGTTGATTACTTTGTACGCAATGTGTGGGCTAAGTTTGGCATACAAAGGTAATGATGAATGCAAAGGGTTCTTCTTTTAAGTTTAATTCGAAAAAGGTGTTGATGATGTTATTGAAAACGGTCCTTGGTTGATTAATAATGTACCTATTATTCTTAAACCATGGACGGTGAACACCAATTTACTCAAAGAGGATTTGACCAATATCCCGGTGTGGGTTAAATTCCATGACGTTCCTCTTGCTATGTTTTTCGATGATGGCCTTAGTCTCCTTGCCACATTGATTGGTGCGCCTAAACGGTTAGATGCCATTACTAGCCAAATGTGCAAGGATTCGTGGGGTAGTAGTAGTTGCTAGATGCATGATTGATGTGAAGTCGGATGAGCTTTAGGGACGACCTTCATTGTTGAGATTCCGTTACTTGATGGGTGGGGTCGACTATAGAGACGACACGGGTTGAATATGAGTGGAAACCACCACATTGTGATAAATGTAAGATTTTTGGTCATACTCCTATTGATTGTTCTATAGTTGTTGAACCTCTACTCAAATTTCTAAGCGTGCAAATGATGGTGCAAATGATGGTTTCAAGACGGTTAATAATAGGAAGAAGGAAAGCAAGTGGGTCTTCTAATCCGAGTCGAGGAGGGTTTTCAAACTGTTGCTGGTAAGCAGTTTCAATACCAACCCAAGAAGAATCCTACGAACCTAAGAAAGTTGTAGTCAATAAGAAGAATGCTTCGATGTGGCTAGTTCAAGTGGAACCAAGATCGCTACATCTAACCGGTTTGACGCTCTTAATATGGAACATACGGACGCTGCGGTATTCCTTCTAATGACACTATCGAGGATGTGGAGTCCGGTTGTACAATGGATGTTTCGATGATAAGTCTACTAAGCAAGGTATTGCATCACAAGAGACTCTTGTGAGTGATTTGAAAGAGATGGAGTCGGTGGCTCCTCAAACTAGTGATTCTTGTATACCGCTTTCTTCTACTAAGAGAAGTAATCCTTTTCTAAAGTGGGAGAGATTGTAGTGTCGATTACGAAGATGAGGTTGTTCTGCTAACCCATTGATGAGTCTGCTAATATATTTGGTGGTGGCCAAGAGTTTGAAGATGAGTATGATGACTATGATTCGATGACTATGCGAAACAGGTTCGTGATCTTCCGGAAATTTGGATGCCTTTAAATCCATGTGTGGACAACGCTTGAGTCCCAGGAAGTAATTTTATTTCTTTGTGTGTATATAAGTATTTGAGTAGTGGTTTGCTTTCTTGGTTAGAAAGCGAAGTATCTTGTTATGTAATGTCTGTTTCACGATATGTAATCTAGTGAGATATGGGATTTGTTTCATATCCATTGTCTTAAACTTTTATTTGGTTAATTTATTTACCAAGGTGCAGGATTACTCCCCTTTACCAAAAAAAAATATACAGTACCCTCTTAGTTGCAAGCATTTACGTACGAGAATGAATGTGTATCGAATTTGAAGTAGAATTACGTACGTGACTATTGCTTTGAACTCAAAAGCTTCACAGATTTTATTCATTCGCAGGTCACTTAAAAATATACTAGTTTTGTTTGAAATGTAGATATAGAAATACGGTAAATAAAGAAAATACAGTAAGAATTTAGAACGTACGAAATGATGATGTGATAGTAGTACAATTATATATTTTGTACTATGTATGCTTTACTTTGCTTCGTTACTTATCCAACGAAGTGTCACCTCAACTTAATTTTCTCCTCACTAAATAATTCAACAAACATTTTCTTTCGTTTTCATAACATCATCTCATCGAGTAGCAAATTGTGGGACGAAAATGACTCAAATTTCTTCCTCTTCATATATTGTCTAATCAAAGTAATTGACATGCAAAATGTGACATATCAAAGAATCAGATCGAAGTAAATATAAATGTTCATTGATGAGTTTGTCGTTCATCGTTACTAAGAGTTTAAGCACTCAATCTACACATGAAACACGTACAATAGATTTGCAGTGTACGTAAGTACGTAACAGGAGATGGTTACATGGACGGACTCACATGTATCTTTGGTGTGTCATGAAATACACCGATTTAGGTCACGTGATCAAAAGATTTGGAAATTGTCGTTTTTGTGGTATGTCGAACCCCAAAAAGTCACTTCTTTTTTTTTTTTGTGCAAAAAGATATTAAACCTCCGTTACAATCATTAGAAAGAAAGATTTGGACATCACCAAAATCGACTATACATTCAGTACATACCAAACAAAACTCAACTTAACTATCCAATATCAGACATAAAGCAGCAACTATATAGATAGGCCAAATATTTTTTGCAACAATTAAATATTTCTAAAAAATCAACACCCTAAAAAATCACGAGTCTGTCATGGTTAGTTTATCTTTGATAAAATTAGAGGTTCATGCTCATTGGAAACCTCAGAGTTGGAAACAGGTGAATAGAGTTTGTTAGAGGTTATAAAATTTTGTTTGCAATAATTAATTAAAAGAAAAGAACGTTAATTCTATTTATAACAATTTGGCATAAATAATCCTTTGATAAAACATAAAAAAGAAAAGGTGACATAATTTTAAATAGACATGTTAATATTCCTTTAGTTTTGTAACGAGTCTTATAATCCAATTTAATTTGAACAAAAAATTAAATGACCATCAATGACAAATGGCGAGGATCTCTCCTCGGGCTGTGTACTGATTCTCTTTTACTTCCGTTTTCTTTTTTCTTTTTTTCAAATGTTGTTACTAAAGTATTGTTGTAATAAGATATTTTCTAAGAGAAATGAGGCGAGTCCCAACATGACACAGACGACCCAGGTCATCCAACACGCCGAACTTTTCTTTAATGACCGACACGATCCGGACGCCGGGTCAATGACTAACTTTTTTTTTTTTTTTTTTTTTTTTTTTAATTCAAACATTTTAACATTAAATTTAAATTTCATTCAAATTAAAAACATTACATTACTTAAATTAAAAAAAAAAAAAAAAAACATTACACATTTAACTTCTTCCTCGGAAGACGAAGAACCGAATAAATCTTTCGAACGACGACATATTATAAATTGTGTTTTAGTGCAGATTTCGTTAGAATGGTTGATTGAATATAAATGAGAAATGGTGAGCGTGAATTGTGTTTGAGGAAGTTGTATTTATATAGTGGCAAATTTGGTTTTAAAAAGTTTTTTTCTTTTTTTCTTTTTTTTTGTTGCAAACGGTCATATTTTTACATTAATAGTGAATTAAAGTGAGAAAATATGGACGTTTACATCGATTGGTTTGCACCGATGTTTGCAAATTTGATATAAATCGCCAAGAACCGACCACCATGACGAAAGAACCGATCTCAACATCGGTTGAGGACTAATATTTGGATACCCAACCAAAAAACAATCGAAGCGAAGTGTCGTAATCGGAGGCAAAATCCCCGGTTGATGATATCGAGGGATCTATTTTAATGTCACAAATCGAATGATGACATTTCGGTTTGCGCTTTTTTAGGCCCATATATCATATATATTTTCTTCGCTTTTCTTAACGTATTTCAGATATTTTTTCATTCAAATATTTTTTTTTCAAGATATACACATGCATATAATTATTAACAAAACAAATTTGAGGCCCCTATATGAACGGTTACCTAACTTGCAAACCCTCAAATAGAGTAGTTTTTATCATCTTCATGCAAATTAATGCATATGCTTTAATGCTTCATCTATTTATAATCTCTAAAACTGTTTTTGAGAGTACAAATGATTAAAGCTTAAATTTCAAATACATGGTTGAAGATAAGAAAAAATAATTAAGAATGATTTTACATTAAAGATGCTTCATAATCTTTTTAGTAGATGATATATTTTCTGACAAAGACGTCATTATGTATCAAATGATTTAATAAAAGTTTAAAACAATTAAAAAAGGATAGGCAAACTGTCAAATGTCACATGTATGTGTTGGCTGTCCTTTTTATTTACCATAATTCACAAACTTGCAGTATTTTCTTTTTTTATCTCACTTGTCTTTTCCTTTACTAACTCTCTGCTATCCCCTTTTATTTTCTTCACTTTACAGTTTACACTTCCTGTAGCTTATTCAAATTCACAACTCAAAAAGTAAAAAAGAAAAAAAAATAGTAATTGGACTGCCTACTATACTGAGTCTTGGGATGCTTAACTACTTGTGGTAGTCTTTAAAAAACTGTAAGATTGAGCACAACTGTTTTTAAGGACCCTAGAATTTTTAAAGTTTTAAAATTTCTTCGTTAATAATTATATATTTATATGAGCGTAATTTTCTGAAGAAGAAAGTATTTAGATGAGAAAATATCTTAAATGAGTAATATGTTAGAACGTTTAGATAGTAATTGCATTATATTTTATAAACAGTGACAACTTATATATAATATTCTAACGAAAGTCTCATTATATAATTTCTATCAGTACTTTATAAAATTTGTTATTCAACTTTGACCACTTAAATTAGGATTTGTGTGGGGTCCTTAAGTCCTTTTCCGTGAATCTCTAAATTCTTTTAGTATGTTTAATTTGGGTCCTTAGAGGGGAGGGAGTGGACATCGGGTAACAAAGCGGGTAGGCGAACTCGATCGGTAACACCGCCCCCAATGGGTCGGGTAGCGCAAATCGGGTACCAGATCGGGCTTTAAAGCCGATCGGTGTGAGGCATGATTTTTTGATTTTTAATGAGAAATATGGTAAAGAGTTGGGATGAGAAATTTGGTAAAGAAATAGAAGTTGCTGTGAAAGCTGTTCATGTTGCTTGTTTGCTTTGTCAAAAAGTTCAAAATAATTTGATTTTTAATGATGATGTTTAAGCTAAAGATGATAACTCACCTGTTACAATTGCTGGTAATTTTATTGTATTACTTTTAGTTTCAGTTTTTTATATTGGTTTTAACATTGTAATGTTTGTGATTTTGATTAGTGGTTTTTTTTTTTTTTTTTTTTTTTTAAGTATTATGTAATATTTTTTTTTTTTTTTTAAGTATTATGTAATGATTCTTTTTTTAAGTATTATGTAATGTTTTTATTTTAAATATATAATATGAATTGATTTTAAATTTATTTTTATTATTATAATATGAAAAAAAAAAAAAAAAATTTATAGGATATGACAAAATAATTTGGGTAGTGTTAGTTGAAAAAAAATTGTGTAGTCAATCTTGTTTTTATTTATGAGTGATGACAAAGATTGCTGAAGATGCCGTTATATAATTTATTTCGGCTGAGTTAAAAATTTGGCCGATTAATGAGGTGGCCCTGTTACTTAGGGTTTGTGTGGGTCCTTAAGTCCTTTTCCGTGAATTTCTAAATTATTTTGGTATGTTTAATTTGTGTATCGCCACGCCTTTATAAACGAATCTGAGTTAGAACAGACGCTGGCGCCAACGCTGCGCCACGCCTCACGCTATTTATTATATTTATACGAGACTTATTATTATCTTAAAACAATAATCTATGGGCCTTCTCAATCAACACTTGTTGGGTTTTGACATGCAACATGGTCCAACGACAAGACACATGAATAACGTAACGTATCACCAGTTCTCAGGTTTGAATTAATAATTGATGCATGTCGACTAATCTTAGGTTTCCATAATCATAATCATATGAGTGTTTCTAATCAATGCATGGTTGAATAAGTTTACACGTTTCCCGTTAATTGCTATCTTATGTCACGTATAATTAGTTGTGTTAATTGGTTGAGTTAGTCGGTTTTGGGTTAATTCGGATTGGGTTAAAGTCGGGTCGAGATTAAAAGAATACTCTAACCCACTTTATTTGAACTTGGGTTAGTGTGATTGGGTCCATTTAGGTTTGGGTAAAAAAGAATATGAGTAAAATGGTTATAAAATTGCATATTTGTTTTTATTTATATACATAATTTATAAAAAAAAATGTTAAAAATAAGAAAACCCTTATTTGGGTCAAACAGATTGACCCAAACCTGAGTTGTCAAAATATTTTCAACCAGATACTCTATCCAATTTAGTACCCGGGTTACTCGGGTGGACTCGAATAAATTTTTTGCCTCAAATAACCTGACCCGAATATGCTTAAGCGGATCGAGGTTCGGATCATATTAGGTTTTTTTTGACACCCTAAGTTATAATAAGGAAATAGTATGGTTTGATTTCATCCAAGCATATTATGGTCTTGTCGTTTATGGACCAACATTTACGTTTTTTAATATTCATTTTTTAATATTCAATTTCAATTCAAGTTTTTAAATTGTTATTAATTCGGGGTCCTTTGATTTATACACACTGATTGAACAATACACACTTTATAAGTGTATTAATGATTACCTTTTATTAGTATGTATTAATGATTACATTTTTTATTAAAATATTAATTAATAACTCTTAGTTATTTTTCTCTAATTTCTTAATTAATACCTCTTACAATTTATTTTGTCTTTACTTTTAGTTTAATTTCTAATTAAAATTTTTTATCGTTGTATTATCGGAATACAAATAGTTAACGAGAAAATAAATTGTCAGATTTATGTTTTCTGGCGAACAATTGTTATTTTGTTTTGCGCTGCTGGATTTCCAGATTTATGTTTTGAAAACTTAATTAGATTGTATATTTGGTTCAATAGTTGTATATTTAGATAAACAGGTGAATTAAATTATGTCTTAATTGTAATATTTTTTTAGTTTTATTTGTGCTTAAAATATTGTAAATTATGTTTTTTTACTTGTATTTGCTTAAAAATATTGTATTTATACATTATACTTAAATAATTGTATAGATTATGAAAGATTTTTATTTATTTATAATCTCTTACTTGTTTTGTCTGCTAAACGAAGCTTATATTTTAATAGCTTGTTTCCTTAAAAAAATAAGTATAATATCTCAATACCAAACATCAACCATTATTTACCCTTTCTCTTATTATACAAAAGATTAATGTACTTTTCTTGCTAAATTAAAAGTTGCCAAATGTAACATTGACAAACGTGACATAGTAAAATGCTACGGAGTAATTAAAATGAAAAAGAAAAATTATTAACTAAGTTGCAACATGATTAGTATTTTACAATGTCAGGGTCCCACTTAAATTTAAATCAGTTGCAAAATTCGAGGTAAAAAAGAACACATTAATCGAGGTTTAGATATTATTTCGGTACATTTAGTTACACCTGTGACCTATTATAGATATTAAAGTAGTCTAAGCGTGTATTTTAAAGTCAAAGTGTGTATGAAACTAATGACCCTTAATTCGTGGTAGGAAATCTAAGAATAAGATCTTTTCAACTTGAGAAGATCAACAACGTGATTTAAGTTGGTCATTTATGAATCATTGGATTTGATCCAATGGCTCAAATCTCAATAATGCACAACTTGAGTCAAGTTGATCATCTCAACTTAAAAAGATCCTTTCAAAAAATTTACAAAAGTAACATAAAGTTTCAAACTTATTAACGTGGAACGACTCATTGTCTTGTTAACTAAAACAAACAAAATTTCTAACTTCTATCAAACTAATTGTAAATGTTAATCGTTTGAAGAAAAAGAATGCTACAACGTCTTTTTCATGTAAACGCCATAGCCATGGTTCCGAATGCTTATAACGGAGAAAGTGGCGCATAATGTATCAGCTATTAGAATCGAGAACACAACATTATATACTTGGGACATAACAATAGTGTCGTGGTTTTTAAGGCCTTGACCAGGTATGTAGGCGGTGTTCGTACAGTTTGAGATTTTTTCTTAGTCAATCGTTTTCACCTTTTGAGCTTCTGTCGTATTACGTTCTACATGTCAAGGTCGTGGTCGTTCATAACTCATTCCGATTTCTTAAGTCACATGATTATCTCTAGTGATATTGCGTTTGATGAGTTTAGGAATTTATGATCTTACTTTGATTTGTTAATATTGGAAAACTTCATGGCTACTCTTTTTGTTTTTGGGACTATTTTGCGTTTACTTTAAAAAGGAATAATTTTAGTTCAACTCATTTTAAGAGGCTTTGGAAATTATTGAGCGAAAGTTAAGAATCTCAATTCTTCTTTTTTTTCATCGAATAATATGAACGTTAAGTTGCTATCGAATATAAAGTTTCACCAACTCCTACATGTTAGCTATAAGTCTTTAACCAACAATGTCATCGAATAATATACCTACTATATAGTTCTTAGAGAAACCGCGGACTTAAGGGGTTCTTAAAGGTTTACGAGAATATGATGTATGTTTGTCGTGTAGTGTAAATTTTCGTTTAAAATCTTGATTTTTTGAAATGAATCTCTTCTCGAAATGAATCTCTTCTCAAAATTTTGTGTCACACTTATGCGTGTCTTTTTCAGTTAGTTCACTAATATGTAAATATAATAAAGAGTAAATTACACCGTTCGTCCTTGTGGTTTGCGTTGACCGCAGGGTTTAGTCCTTTGACCAAAAAAATTGCACCGTACGTCTTTAAGTGTGAAAGCGTTATGCATGGTTCGTCCTTTGATCAAACGACGTTAAGTTTGACGTTAAACTCCCTCATGTGACTTGCATGAGGGTAAATCGTCATTTCAATACCATAAGGACGACGGTGTAATTTACTCTTTTTTTTTTTTTTTTTTTTTTTTTTTTTTTTTTTTTTCTGTTTCCTTTCTTGTTTTCCCACCCACGCACGTCACACGGATAAAACACACCTCTCTCTCTCTCTAAGCAAAAATCCGGCTACCCTTTCCCCAGGGTTCGTGGCGTCAAGTTTTCCGGCCAACTTAGGCCACCTCAAATAATTACACCACCTATCCCAAATGATAGATCGGGTGATTGTGGTCACGTTTATGCAACGTACACACGTTCAAACTCACCCACGCGCCCCAAATCTAATTTTTAGATTTCGGATATTAGGGTTTTTGAATAAAAACGTGTTTGATGATTCAAGGTGATATGGTTAGCGTTTCATCATGCTTACTGTAAATGGTATTTAAGGTTTGTGGATTCTGAGAATGTTCAGGTTTGGGTTGTGAAGTAGCAACAGCTGGAATTTGAGGGGCGGTGGAGAATCCGTTAGCGTTTGTGGTGAAATGGATTAGATCACCAGATGTGATTCCGATTGATTGAATAGTAGTTGTAAGGTTTTCTTTTCGATTGAGAGAAAAATGTATAGCATGTGAGGGGGAAGGAAGTTTCTGAAAGACTAGTTCTTTGTAAGAAATACTAAGTCCTGCAAGTATCAATTGAGATGCAATCATCATCAATGTTGCCTTCAAACTTTCGATCTTATTCTGAACCAAGTGCCAAAATGTAGATGATCCCATATTGATCTTTTAATCCAATGAATTCTTAAAAATATGCAAAGCTCTATAACTTTGAACATGCAACTCAACACGACTCTCTTTTTATAGCTTAATAAGATTGTTAAGGCACCGAAGCAATTTTTCCATTTATGGAGTAAACAACAATACACAAGAGTAGGTGAAAGAGAGAGAAGGGCTTTAATTTTATCACAAGAGATATCATATTTTATTTTAGAGTAAACAAGCGGGTTAGCCCGCGCGTTGCTGCGGGCGACCATGTTTATGTTTATTATAAATATGTTAACGTTTTTTAGAGTAAGAAATCAATTTTATTTTTATAGATATTTTTTAGAAGCATTGTTGCTATAAAATAAGGCGAACTGATGATTTACAAAACCAGTTGATACACTTACAGATTGGACAAAATTACGACTGCAAAAAAATTGTGACTCGCTTTGCAAGAAACATCCTGTAACCTACCATTTAGTATGGAAGTCCATTTTCCAAAAGCAGCAATCATTCCTTCGATATTAGCATCCGTTATACCATCCGTAGGTTGTTCTCCAAGGCCGGAGACCGTGAAATATGGCAAGACTCTATCAGCATCACCAATACCTTTACTTTAGAACCATGGCTCCAACATGATGTTCTGAAGAGAAAAAAAAAAAAAAAAAATAATCGCTAGTTGTTATGATCGGATATAAAATCAATATATGAATATCATAGTAAAATCAGTTATGGGTTACTAAATTTTTACGGTTGCAACTGGATACTCACTGATTCATTGTTAAAATAATAACCCAGTAAGGAGATGTTATTGCATTATTTTTAAGCCGAAGTCGAGCAAGTTGCAACATTAGGTTGTATTGCTCAACTTGCATCCCATCTATTTACTGAAGTGTTTGGGATTGTTTACTATATCACATTAGAGCAAAGTAAAACGACTTTTCATTTAATTTGTCAAAAAGAATAATCAGCAGAGTCATTTTAATTGGTCTATATAATTATGTGTGTATGCATGCCATGCAAATAATTCACTACTATAGAAATAGAATTCAAGTATATAACAGTTACTCATAGCAAGCCTTTTCAATTGAAATTTGGGATTCTTCTTCATAGTCGTTTAGTTCTGAGAATGTCGGGTTAACTTACGATTTAGACCAACTTGTGTAGTCAATCATTTGAGATAAAAGAACCTCAGGATCGGCGTATGTAACGTCTCACCTTAACCCATAAAAGACGGCAAATGTGGACTCTTTTACTGTATATTGTATGCACTGTAGATCCATTGTTGCAAATAGACCACTTGTGACAAAGGATCTTTAGTGATGATCATGGGAAGCATGATCTAAAATGCGCTTTTTTGTATCTAAAAAAAGAAAGCCAGGAAAAAAAACTACAATTTATACGTAAAATAAGGTTACCCAAACACTCCTTTACTAACACTTCTGTCTTAAAATAAGGTTACCCAAACAGACAGATGCATTTCCATCCTTATTTCAGAGAACCCAAGAGGCCTCGTTGCAGCCCCCAAACCCACACCTTTCATCCCCCAATGAGAATCAAAGTGATTTTATGCAAGGTTAAGTTTGGGGTGTTTTATTTTGGTTTTAAAAATGATTATTTGTTGTTGTTTAAGAAACCTGCATTTTGTATTGATGTTTTTAGAGGAATTGAAGTATCATCCGTAATTGTTACTATATAGCTTTCAAAATAGATACAACATGCAATCAATCAGCCCTTTTATGCACGTGCACGAGAACCCCGCAATCCGACCACAATGCCTAAACGGAACAGAGAACGCAATCACGTCACTTCCGTTTCTTTCTAATTTCACCCTGTTAACATCCTCTGCAGAACAAAAAATAAAAGTCAGCCTCTCGTTTGATAATTGTTTGTTTAAAACTGGATGAACATTTGGTGCATAAGCTTTACTTCATTTTTGGTTTTACTTTCTCGTTATTGCGTGTAAAAAATATATGATAAACATTTACCACGTCTTTTACAATATGCACCTAGTATGTGCACTTTTGAACAGTTAACTCATCCTATTTGCCAATCATTTGGTTCAACGATATTGTTTGTGTGATTAAAAAGTACAAAACCTCAATATGGAACTTAGCTTATATATCCCGAAACAACACGCATTCCCATGAACAATGTCAAACCAACCTAAAAACCTGCAAGACTGAAAACCTCTAGAGCATAAAGCAGGCGATATTGCTCCCACAAACATTGGTATTTCATAAATCATTCAGTCATACTACTTATTTTTCTGAGTATTTAATTTTTAACATATTTAGAAGGTCACTTACCATCAAGCATGCTGCAAACTTGAAATCTGAAACTCCACAAATCGTAAATATAAGCAAGACTAATTTTAGGATTGTGGTGCAATAGATGATTAGGCTGAGATATGTATATGATAGTCATGTCATAGAAGTATCCCGATTCCGCTATGGCTATAAAGAACCCCGGTTGCACAACAGCCATTTATGTTATTCCACCCGGTCATTGCCCCGCCAAGCTAAGGTCTGATCTTCAATGACTCATTTCATTTACTCAGATCATAACAATCATCACAACCTATTTTGAAAACATTGTCAGGGTTAATACAAAATCCAATACCATAAAAACTGTCCCGATCGAAAAAAATAAACAGCAATAGCTACAATGTTCTAAGGAAAAAGTATCAAACCATTAAAACGTTGAGATAAATAACTGGGCTCAGATCTGCATATAGGATCAAGTCATAGAATAATCTTTATTCCATAATGGCTGCAAAGATTCACAGTTGCATAGTAACTATTTACGTTATCCCTTCTGGTTGTTGCCACACCAACTTACGGTCGGATCTTCCAACACACGGTTCATTTGCCTCAAATTACGAGAGAGCCTTATGGAAAGCATTATAAAGGAGGTAGATTTTTGTGGAAAAAGGAGCAAACACATAAAGCCTACCGTTGATGGACCATAGCTTTCGCCAGGTAGCTACGAAAATGGTTACAAACTACATCGCAACCATTTGTCAATCAACAAACCCAACATCAGCAAACGTTCCAATCAGAATACACGTAAGAAACTTTCATTCCACATGTTTTAAGGAACTTGTTTAAAACTGTAGGTGAGGCCTGCAAGCAACAAATACCGTCGCCAAACATGGTCCACGGCTGCAACCACTAAACAGAGTGGCTGCCTTGCCAAAAGACAAACATGGGCAAAGACATTTTAACAAATGTAGCAATACCGCCGTGGCTGCAAACCTGATCTCAAATAGGTTGCCTCGCCAGGACGCCAGAACTAACCAAAGGAAACCACCACCACTTGAGTCCGGATTTCGAATAGACAGCCCGCCAAGAACAATTCCAATAACATAAACTTCAATTTGTTAATTGAGAAGGCATTTTTTCATCTAAAAGTTTAACACTTTAAATTTTTGCCCATATCCACCTAAAAGAAAAAGAAGATTTAAACTTAAGAAACTTGGAATCAGACATGAAAGATCAGATAAACTTCAAGGATACCAGTATTAGATAAAGTCGGCATTTATGTGTCTAGGGTATTGGGAATGTGTGCAAGTAATCAGTAACTCAACAAAAGATCGCAATCTTTTGTCGTTAATGTTTGTTGTGTGTGAAAACCTCCATTAAAGCATTTCAAAGAAATAGCCCTTATCATTCTTATCCTCTCAGCAAACAGTATGTATTTCCAACACTATGTGACCGACCTTATACAGACCGAAAAGTGATTTCAATCTTGGTCTAACCGTTATATATGAGCTACTAATTTTCTAATAAAGAAGTACATCGATCTTATAAAAACCACTTTATGATATTATCAATTTTAAACTAACAAAGCACAAATCATGCAGTTCTAACCTTTCTTCATGATAAGCAACGGACCTTTAAGATGAACCACTTGAGTAATCGTGACCTTCTACAAAACATAAAAACAAAAAGAGTAAGAAATCAATCATCAAGAAATAAAATAATTAGGGTTTATAAACTTACAAAGATTAGCTGGGGCTGAATTCCCTAACCATGGTTTCTTTATTTTTCGGGTTATATTGTTTTGTTTGACTTGTTGGGTGATAAAGATTAGTTGTGGAATCAAGTACAATCAAGAAACTTCTGTTACATACTTACCATGCCATAGTACATTTTTAGGTTACACTTGTATGGCTATCTTTTCATAGTACAGAAATTATGGCGTTAATGACCTTTTTCTTATGTTACGGTGTAATTACGCCAAAACGCCAATGAATAGGAAAATGCCCAACTCGTTTCAGCCTATCACAATGTGGCACACATGCCACTTCTCAATTAATGGGCCTCTTGATGTACTTAATACTCTTTGGTGGACCAATAGGAGTGCCAATTAGCAAATAACGGACCACTAAGATTTCGCACTTTGGCCTGTTCAAAAACCATCTTTATAATATATTATAATTACACCGTTCGTCCTTATGGTGTTGAAATGACGAATTTACCCTCATGTGCAAGTCACATGAGGGGAGTTTAACGGTCAAACTTAACGTCGTTTGGTCAAAGGACGAACCATGCATAACGTTTCACACTTAAGGACGTATGGTGCAATTTTTTTGGTCAAAGGACTAAACCCTGCGGTCAACGCAAACCACAAGGACGAACGGTGTAATTTACTCTATAATAAATACATGTCTTCCACAAAGTAAATTGTCCACAAAGTAAATTTTTGTGTGGAATACATTTCTTCTTTAATTTTAATGAAACTGTAACTTTTAGTTTCTCGTCAAAAGTAAATCGTGCACCTGACAATTTAGAGTCATTGGTCCACCTGTGACAAGGGACGGAACCATGACAAAATTTGACTAGATGCACAAATTTTTTTAAACCGTAATATAAAAACATATTTCGATGAACCGGACAACTGCGAGAACCCCTGGTTCCGTCCCTACCTGTGACAAAAAACTATATATAAGCCACTGTTTTTGCGTATAACAAAAATAAAAGATTTGTCTAACGAAATAATATTTAGGAAGAATTAACTACGTTTTAGTTACAAAACTCTCTTCATGCACGAGAAGAGTTAGTTCCATAAGTTAACTAAACTTGCTCTTGTTTTGTTGCGAATTATGGTGATCACAAAGTTTAGCTAATTTTTTTTTATCAAAATTAAATTTCCACGTTAAGCTAATCCTATGGTTCAACTTTGGATATCTATTAGCTTAGGGCTTATGATTATTGATTGGATTTTTAACGTATAGAGAAGCGCGTATAGCAACAAAGGCGTCCGGATCGCGAAGGGACGTCCGGACCCACACTTTTAAATAAAATATGTGGGTCCGGACGTTCTTCGTGCGATCCCGTCGTCACACAATAATCTTAACGTGTCTTGCGCCACGTTAAAAAACCCTTATTGATTATATGGGTGGTCAAATTTCTCATAATCACGTGGGACCATTAATTAATTTGTTAGAAGCTATCTACTTAACTAAACATGATGTGTCGTTCTCGTATGACTAAACGTCCATAATCTAGTTCTACTAAATGCATGAGCCTCGTACTTACTACACGTAAGGGGATTAATTATAATATCGATTAGCCCAAAGTCTTCTATTTTTGTACATGTGAGAGGAGTTTATTACACGTATATTATCATCATACAACATTAATAAATGCCATGATTATTGATACGTATATGTATAGCAAAGCCATAAGAGTTCTATAGTTCAAGATTTAGTAGATACACGTACATTTGTGCATGACTAAAAGGTCGGAAACGGACACATAGATAACTGGTTAAGACGTGTACATCTGAGTCAAAAGACCCGTTATTTCGGAATAACTTGAATATTCAGTAGAAAGAGATATCGTGGACGTATAATATTCAGTAGTCACCGGTATGATCCAATTACATTAAGCTGCCCAATTTCAGGGTGCTATCTTATTGCCTGTCTATATTAAGCCTCCACGTTATATTTTAATACTACTTTCCTTAATCTTTCGCATATTCAAACTTCTTTGAAAATTAAAACTCGTATACTACTTTTCATTCTACACTCAAGATCAAAAGTCACATGCATTTAACATATATATTAATGTTTGCCAAACATTTGATCTTTCACTATATATACATCTCTCAATTTGTATATCTTTGTTATAATAAATCAAAACCTTTCAAAATGGGTACAAGAGTCAAGGAAATGGCAATAGTAAGCAAAATGTTTTGTTCATCAAGTCAAGTGGTTCTAGGGGTCCGAACACGGCCTCGTGTTGTTGGTGGAGGCGGCTTTATAGTCACGGACATGCGAAATCGTGAAGTCGTATTTCGGGTCGATGGTTGTGGTGTTCTCGGCAAAAAAGACCAGATGACTCTCACAGACGCTTACCACACACCTCTTCTTCTCATTCGTCGAAAGGTATTGATCAATTAATCCGTTCTGTTGTCTGTTAGGACTTAAACTCACAGCCATTTGATAACTGTATGCTAATAATATCCATGCATATTATTATATTTTTAATCCGTTCTGTTGTCTGTTAGGACTTAAACTCACAACCATTTGATAGCTGTATGCTAATAATCTCCATGCATATTGTTTTATTTGTTTTTGTATAGGGAGGAATAGTTGAAGCTTTAAGCCTTGACAAACAATGGGGAGGTTACATTCCAGATTACGTTGGGTCTCAAAAGCTGGTGTTTACATTAAAAGACCCTAAAGCATGTTTCGCGAATAATAGACCCGTAAAGGTTTCGATTGAAAACAAGGACAAAAACATCTATTGCAATAACTTTCAGATAAATGGCTACTTCCCCGATAGGGAATGCAGCATCGTGGACTCGAAAGGCGACGTCGTGGCTCAAGTCGGGGTTAGTAAAGAAGTGAAGGAAGTGATGGAGAACAAGGATCTATTTCATGTTGTGGTTAAGCCAGGGATTGATCAAGCTTTTGTGGTTGGTGTGATTGCGATTCTTGATTATATTCATAATGGTTCTACAAGATGTTAATTATCCGGCTTGTGCAGCAGATAATGACTGATACCAAAAGACATTCAGGGTTAGGGTGTTTCTGTTAATTCACACCTTATGCGGATCTAGCTAGCTAGTTAGATTCATTGACATGATTAAGATTTGATTGATTGCTTGAATGTAAGAAATTTGTTTATTTTGGTTGTTGGAATATAAATTACGTAACGCCGAAGAAAAGAATTTTGGAAATGGTGTTTCGTGACTCGTAAGAATTAATGTTTTGGTTGAATTCATGCTTCTTTAACGTTGTGTATATCCACGTGACACATTTTAATGCTTGTTGACCTAATATTAAATTCTGCAACATTAGTGGTGATACGTGTTTGTTTACATTTGTTATTGTGATGGATGTCATACACCTTTAAATTGTTAAAAAAAAGAAAAAGAAAAAAGAAAAGGGAAAATAAAATAAAATAATAATCCATCAAAACTTATTATATGATTGAAATGATTAAGAACACATATCAATTGTAATGTGTTTATGATAAGAAAACATACTTTTTATGGGCTTTGTGTTGGGTTTTTCTCTTAGTTGACAATAGCCCAATAGGCTTTTTTTTTGGGTTTTTATGACTTTGATTGGCCTTCAAAGTTCAAACAGATGAAAGTTATCTTTGACTTACATGTGTGTAATTTAATTCCTCGTAGAATCTTTGTATTTGCCTCTTTCTGCAATGCATCGTTTTTTCTAAAGCTTTTTACTATTTGGTCAAGTCTTTGAAAGACTTTTTTGCATTGCATACATGAGCTTTTTCAAAAGCTTTTCTCAAAGACTTCTAGTTCTTCAAATCTTTAAACCTTTGTACTATAACATTATAACATTATTTAAATCGAGATATACATTCAGGCCACAACTACTCTTGTATTTTCATTCCAAAAAGTTATTGTTATAAACTTTTACCATTGGAGTAATAAGTGTTTCCAAAAGCTTTTCACACCAAGAATTTAATCTATAGTAATATATAAAGCATTTTGGCCATTCCCTAAATAGAAAGGCTTAAAAATTCAGCCAACACACTTACCAATTGTCGAAATTTCAATAGCTTGTTTCATACTCACAAATAAATGTTACATCTAGAAAATTAAGTGTATTAAATTCGTAAACTTATAACAACCCTTTAAATTAATACATCCCATAATATTGGTGTTTAAGTTTTTCATTTGATATTTGTGTGGTGTATAGATGACTCTTCAAATGGGTTGTACACCATGAGCATACCACCATGCACAACACACCATCTAGCCACCATCCGATTGCCACCATGAGCAGACCACCATGCACACACCAGTCCACCACGGTTTTTGAGGTTTTGTGTAAAGTTGTTGTTAAAAAAAACTTATAAATGAAAAACATATACTCGCCACAAAATTTAGTCACAGGGTACCCACCGCCGCATTGCGTGGGTACCCTGCTAGTTTTATTAAATGTGTCAAGTCTTTTATGGTTTGTGCATTGCTGATGCTCGTTCTATACCTTAATTTAATAGAGTTTGATTGGCCTTTGAACCCTTAGTTTATTAAATTTTCACTTTATGGAAAACAATAAAAAAAACTAAAATTAAATACAAGACTTAGCTTTTGGTTATACGGTAAGTAGAGCAATATACAAGAGTGTGCAAAATGTGCAACCGCTCATTATCTCAAAGTCTTAAGGGCCTCAAAATATAAAGTCTTTTACAATTTGGGTCTCAAAATTCACTGCCATCATCAAAGTGTTAATGAGATATGAAATTATGTTCTAAAATATTTGTTAAAACTCTAATAGAGAGTGATGACTCTAAACCCTAAAACCCTAAACTCTTTACCCGGGCTTTGGAATCTCAGAAAGAAAAAATAGCAGAAGGGGAAGAAAAAGAAAAAATAAACTTAAAGGAATGGGAGCCAGAATCGAACTTGTTACCTCTTTAGGATGTTAACCACTAATCTGACTTATTATATGTAAAACTATAGAAAATGATTTTTTGTCCACTCGGTTGGTAATTCGTTCAAAAATGGAGAAGATCTCATCCTCTCCAAGTCGTTCCGATCCATCACTCTCTACTTTTGGTTGCTACCTCCCCTGTTACGTGTACAAACAACGAATTTAAAGGGACATAGCCAGAAAAGAGCTCATACATCAGTATCGACAGTCAAATAATCTCAGTCACATAAAGGGAAACAATCTAAGTAACAAACCACTTTTCGCTGTAAAAAATAATCTGATACAACTTTAAATTACCATCTACCAAATATACAAGTCATAACATAGTTTTTGCTCATTAATTCTCATACAGTAAATCATAAGCTTTTTCTGTAAGATGCTAACTCATAGTTCATACGGCTTTTCTTCATCTATTCTTCTCCAATCTGAAACAAAATGAGGGTGACAATGCTTCAGTTTCATTCCATATTTAAAATAAACACAAGTTTAAGATCTGCATAAATTAAAGACAAACAATGTCAAACAAGCAAAATCAGGGAGTCAGGGACCAAGTAAACCAACCTGATGTAAGTGCTTATGAGTTTAGCAGACAACATTTAAAAGGTCATACCCACTGTATTTGAAAGTGTTGGTTATTAATATAAACTGCCGTTGAAATTGAAATTTGCTTCTTTTTTCTTTTCTTGCTTAGACCAACATACCCCAAATTTGGGCAGCTCAAAGCAAGTGACTTAACAGCGCCCCATGAAAATCTATAACATGAGAATATAGAAAGTTGAGATAAGCGTTGGTGACCAAAAACACCATGTAAACCAACGTTAGTAATTCTCTTACAGCCCGTCAAACTTAACTCCGACATTTTCAAACTTGCGGGCAAGTTCAAGCAATGAAATATCCGTCATACTAGTCAAGGAATCCAATATAACACCTCAAGATTTGGGAACTCACATAGGGCCACAACGCCATGGTCAGTGATATTAGCCCCACACCTACACAAACTCAGGCTTCTTAGACTTAACAATTTCTTCAAATGGACAATACCATTATCCGTAATCCTATCACATTTATCTAGGTTGAGTTCCTCCAAACAATACCTCAAATCCCCATTGGCCAAATACTCCAAGCCCAAGTCACTAATCGAATAACAACGTGACAAACATAACACTTTTAAACGAGTTGCTTCTCCGATCATATTCAATGATTTGTCGGTGACATTTGCACAATTTTCTAGATTTAATAATTCTAAATTTTTGCATGATCTTACAAGGGCACCAATTCCTATTTCTTTAATGTGTAACCTCCCATATAGATTTACGTGATCCATATGAATACAAGCACTCGCGATTGCACACAAGCCAACATCATCAAACTCCAACTCAGCCACCTGATGATCAGGGTATTTACTTAAAGAAAGATCTAGGTGCTTGATATTGGGGCATGACTCGGCTATGAGTTTCATGTGGTTGTTCGAAAGTGGTACATGACATTCAAACCAAGACATTTTCGGGGACGAAGTTAGCATATGGTATAACAGATCAGGAGACTCAATTTGTAACAACCTAAAGTTGAAACCTGCAACTTTTAAGAATTTCTTGCAAACTTTAGAAAATGATTCTTTGTCCACTTGGTTGGTAATTCGTTCATATATGCAGAAGATTTCATCCTCCCCAAGTCGATCCATCACTTTCTTGGTCACCTTACGTGTCTGTCACATATACATGGATATGTTAAAATTTCTGAAAGATTCGTTTAAAAACTTTGAGATATAAATATGTGTCTATCGAGATGCATTGTTTTTCTATTTTATCAAATGTGCAAAGAACAAAGAACAAAAGTGGGAAACATAAGATCCGAGATTAAAACTTGCAGTTTAAAACATATCGAAGCAAGAACAAAATGCAGCATTTTAATCTGGTAATACCATACAATACCATTAAGCATGAAAAATAAGGTGTTGTTTCTTTGTTAAGAGGCTCTGAATCTGAATCTGATTCGCACATCTGAATCTGAATGTGTGGTTGAGAAATCTGAATCTGATTCCAACTTAATGTGAATAAGTGGTTGAGAAATCTGAATCTGATTGATACAAAAGTGTTTGTTTTGTAAAAGTATGTGAATGTGTTAGATTATTAATGTTTACAATAAAAATATCTTAACAATTTTTATTAGGCGTGAAAATTTTTCACCCGCTACAAAATATGATTTGACACGATACAATAATTGACAGGTTATGGATGTGATTAAATGGGTGGTCGACACAATTAACACGTTTTATAACAAGTCGGGTTTGGCTTGACATCACATCAAAACATGTTTAGGTTGTGATTACACATTTTAACAAGAATTATCATCTTAGTTATTATTATCTTGTACATCCTTTTTTGTGCGATGATTCTCCTTAAACGTACATTTTACAGGAAAGCGAACAAAATAAACAAAATGGATAGAAAACCAAGTATAAAAAGATTAAAAAAAAAAAAAAAAAGAAAAAGAAATTATAAGACATTAAGAACAAAATAAACAAAATGGAAAGAAAACCAAGTATAAAAAGATTCAAAAAAAGAAAAAGAAAAAAAGAAAAAAAAAATATAAGACATTAAGAGGTGTTAAGACACCTCTTTAACATCTAGTTCAACAAGATATTTTTACTTCTTACCGCCTCTTAATGATTAAAAAAAAATCAAACACTCTTAATCTTGATTGCGTCTTACTGCCTCTTAATGACAAGAAAAAAACAAACACACTTTTTGGTCTAAACATCTGATTGAGTCAGCTTAAGATGTTATAAAGAGGTTTTTAGGAAAAACAAACACAGCCTAACTTCATAATGGGATTAAAAAGCTTGCCTTATACGAGGTTTAAAAACGTGTATTCTTAATCTATGAACTAATACTTGATAATGGGATTAAAAAGATTGCAAAGAAAAATATGAAAAATAATTTAAAACACTTGTGTTTATTGGATAAAAGACACATCTCAGATGTCCTTTAAACATGATCTCTAATTCACTCTACTATATATTGCTCAATATAATGTTCAAGTAACAATCATGCAAAATACCAATCTTGAACTACATAAGTAAGCAGTTACATATGTGATGAGTACGTAAATTATGACATTAAAGGTGAAGTGTTACCTTATGATAATTGCCGAACGAATGAAGCACATCAATCGATCAATAGCAGAAAGTATTATTATTCTTATCGGTTATTTTATTTTTTTTCTTTTGGACTTTGTATATATAGACTAGCAATCTGGTAATTTGGAAACTATTAAAAAAGGCCTTAGATATGGGTTTTAGGATAATCTGGTGGGCCTGCCCATACCTCCTTAATTAGTAAAAAAAGTAAAGAAAGTAACTCCCAATACCGTTTTTCTGCTGGTCAACTTGTGAATAGTCACATGAAGTATAATCGTTCCAATAAAGATGCAACGTCCAAGCCATAAATGTTTGTGTATGGAGCCTGCTTGGAGTTGGGTTCAAGCATTTTTGTATTTGTATTCATAATTTGTCTTCATTTTTTTGATTCTTAGAAGAGTTTCCATCTGTCTTATTAATGCAGATTTACTATTTATATAGTGTAAATCAGGGAAAAATATATAATACCCCATGCAACGCAGCGGGCTATTGTCCTTGTTTGTCTCTATAACGAAATACACTAGCAAAAGTGCAAAACCAAAAGCATAAACTATGAATTGTATAAAAGTGTTGTTCTTTACTTGGTGACCACCACCTTCTCTTGCACGCATTCTTAGCCTCCTCTTCTATCTAATCTACACCATTAAGTAATTAAAATACCATGCTTCCTTCTATTCCATTTCTCTCTTACCCGAAAAAAACATGGCGGAAGACGCTGAATCAAGATCTTTGGAGTACACGCCAACATGGATTGTCGCAGTTATCTGTTCTATCATCGTTCTCATCTCTCTAATTGCCGAGCGTGGCCTACATCGACTTGGCAAGGTATTACCTTCATTCTACATACTTACATGCACAAATTTACATAGGTATGTAAAAATATAACGACCGTAGATAGCTAAAGTATGTATGTATAATGTTTCACTAAATGAGTTTTTTTCTGCAATTATTACATAGTCTTTAAAGCGAAGACATCAAGATGCTCTTTACGAGGCCTTGCAAAAACTACAAGAAGGTTTGTGCACCAGATCATAATTTAGGTTTTTTCTGTTGGAGTTAAGTTCATATAATAGCAAAGTACTTTAAAAAAAATACAAACATCGTAAATTTACTTTCAAAATTCGTTCTTTATCATCACAAACTTATTTATAATATGCGAAATTTCACACCATGTGCTCTATGTACATGACACGTCATCATATGTCACTCATTTACTATAATGTTAGATTTTGTTTAATGTATATTTAGTTACATTCTCTAATTCGCTTCATCATTATTGAAAGGGGCAATTGCATATATATCCCTCTTAAACACAATAATTGCATATATATCCAAGCCAAACTAATAATTACATATATATCCTTCTAAAGACTTGATTATTACATATATGTCCAAATCATTATTTCATAAATATTTAAAACCATAAATTAAATGATAATTACATTTTCAAATTGAAATGTCAATTTTACCCTTACATTATCTTCTAGAACTCTAAACCCTAATAACATTTATTGAGTAAATAATAATTATTTTCAATTGTGTTCTCGTTCACAATTCATTGTATTAATTTGCACAATATCATTCTTGCTTTTAGTTGATTTATTGATTGCCATTATTTAATTTTAATTGTTTCCAATCCAAATCTTAATTCTTATGCAACGTTCTCTTACCAGCATCTTCAATTGTGGATTTCGTTTGTTGAAAACCATTTTCTCACTTTATGTTGCGGGTGCTTGTTGCTTTATTGCTTGGTTAATTGTGTTCGGACTTTTTTTGGCAGCTTCACATATGGTGTAAGAGTAGTTTTTGTTATCATTTAATGAAAATTCTTGTATTAGAAATAATGAATACAAAACAAGTTTTTTGTCACTAGCTGTTAAGGATCATATACATGTTAAGGATCACTTTATGTTTTTTTGTCACTAGCAGTTGAAACAACAGTAAAAAGAAGATAAGGAGTATATCTAAAGGTGGGGAGAAATGAAAAGAATAAGGGTAAAATTGACATTTTATATTCAAAATATAATTATCATGTATTTTAAGCTTTTAAAAATGTATAAAATAATGATTTGGATATAGATGACATATTTAAGTCTTTGTAAGGATATATACGCAATTATGACTTTTGCTTGGATATATACGTAATTATTAGTCTTTGTAGGGATATATATGCAATTCCCCCTTATTGAAAGGGCATTTTTTTACCAAGAAGTATGTTTTTTATAATGCAGTGAAACTTCGGTTTTCGTATAATGTAATAAGTAATAGGGATTTTCTAACTTGTGTTACGGGGGCACAAGCTTTTATAAATTAAACGAATTCAAATTATCATATTTACATGTTGGTTGATATTAATAGTTTCCATAATTTGTTATGCTTACCAAATTTATCATTGTTTTATATTGAAATAAATTTATTTAAGAAACAAATACGTAGTATATTTATTTATTGCTCTAAACTTCTTCTACCGTACAAGTTAGAAAAATCCATTTTCTGTAGTTAGCAGTAACGAGTAATAATTAAATTTTCATACTTACCACTTTTTATTTTTTAAAGCGAATCCCAATTTCGTAATTATGATAGAATAGATTTTGCATGTCCCTTAAATAAATTATAAGCTTTGTAAATGTTCTTTGGGTAAGTTTTAATGTTTTCCTTGACTAATCTTACTTTCAGAATTGATGTTGTTGGGATTCATATCGTTATTGTTAACGGTTTCACAAAGTATGATAAGCAAAATATGCATACCAGCACATCTTGCCAATTACATGCTTCCTTGCAAAAGAAAAGAAACAGCTACTTCTACAACCGAACATTTTAACTTCAATTTTGGGCGACATCTTCTATCAGAAGACCTTGGTACACAAGTTTGTGCAAGCAAGGGAAAAGTGCCATTGGTGTCGTTAGAAGGACTACATCAACTTCATATATTTATATTTGTTTTAGCAGTTGTACATGTCATTTTTTGTGCCACTACCATGGTCCTTGGAGTTGCCAAGGTAATATTCTACTCTTTGTTACCTTATATACCAAGCGTAGTGTTCTTTTTGCATAACATGCTATCATTCCGTGTAGATAAGTGAGTGGAAGCGTTGGGAGGAGTCGATCAAGACCGATGAACCAACCAAAAGTAGTAAACCCTGTACTTTTGAAAGCAATTTCATTATCCGAAATAGTACATGATAACACGTTCTTTTCATAATCTATAGACCATGTTCATCGTCATCATCATCTCCAATTCTTGCGGCGTACTCTTGGACATTACAGAAAGTTGCCTGTAGTGAGATGGATAGTATGTCTACCTCTCTAAAATTTGATATAGTGTGAGTGAGGTGGACCGGGACCAACAGTGATCAGGTTCAATTTATGAAAAGAACGAAAATCGTAACCCAAAAATTAAGGATCAGTTCATTTTAGAAAAATCGGTATATTTGACATAATTTTACGCTACGCAAGAAAAATCCACGAGGTTCCGTGCACCCTCGGGAACCCCTCATGGTCCTCCCCAGTGACATACAACTTATACATCCATGAATGAAAATCATAAATATGTTATTATTTGTAGGTGTCATTTTTCAAACAGTTCTATGGATCAGTAACCAAGTCAGATTACATTGCACTGCGATCAGGATTCATAAAGGTAAACAGATCCCATCTTTTACTGCTTATGATATTTTTAATAAGTCTCTTTTGACATAATTTGTTTTTGCTCTGTAGGAACATTGTAGAGGAAACCCAAACTTTAATTTTCACAAGTACATGTTACGAACATTGGAATATGATTTCAAAAGAATTGTTGGCATAAGGTATGCCCTTATACCTTTTGCAAAAATTCAATTTGCATCCTGAAGAAATACATATATTAAGGGTATTTTACAATTTTACCATGTTGGCTGGTGATTGTTTTCTGGCAGTTGGTACTTGTGGCTCTTTGTTGTCGTCTTTTTGCTTCTCAACATTAGTGGTAAGTATCATGAATGTCATTGTAACACCCCGACCCGACAAGGGTAAAGATATCACAATACGGTTTCATATCGAACTTTAAAACTATACAATAGCGGAAGCCTTACAAAATATTCAAAAAGAAAACATAAATAACTAAAACTTCAAAATAAATCTAAGATCTCTATGGTAAAGTCTTGCTCTCACTCTACTCTCAAACCCGGATCGGCTATCCCATAAGCTCATCTTGAATGCTAAATACCGCCGCAGAAAAGAAAAGTCGGTGAGCTTACAAAGCCAGGTGAGCGGATATAACGAAACAAAAGCTAAACAAAATAAACATACAAATAACGAAATCAAAATGAAATAATGACAAAGGATCTTTAGGATTCTGCGGAAGCATAAATATCACGAAATCAAACAACCACATAACAGTTTAGACATCACATAGCACATCAATAACACAAACACAAACACATCGAACAACCAAACACATAGCATACCAAAATAACAGATTGCGTATAAGCCAAACGAAAAGTCTAAAAGCTAATGAAACACTTTTTAGTAAATAAACATGGCATTCATACAAATCAATTAATCAACATTTTATACACTTAAAGCAATATTGTAGCGGAATGAATTAGCAGACAGGTCATGGCAGACATAATAGCTAACCCAATTCTCATATCAAATCCTAACCTTAGCAGAGTTTAACATAGCAGGTCACTTATGCAGACAGATAATTAAACCTTCTAAACACTCCATTATACACTAGCACATTCATCTCACAGATCAACACATTCACGTAACAATAACAAATCATAATATCAGATATACGAATCATGTTTTAACATATTAGTCTTATCCTAGCATGGCAACTAATAATCACTTAAACAAGTACGTCATAAACACATTATCTAACATATCATATCGAAATATCTTTCTTCTTCAAAAGTAACTTGGAAAAACAAATGGAGTAGCTAGCTCCCAGATTTTTGTGAAGACAGCGTATTACACACGACATCATTCACCGGATAACATATCGGATAATGATCGGATCTAGGATGCATCCATCGCCCCTTCCTACATATTCAAAAATATGCTTCACCATCCGAGGCGTGGCGAACATCACTCTCTCGCCCTAGAGTCATATCGAGGTGCATCAACGACACGGACATGGAACCCCATGACTAGTTAAATATTTGGTTATTATCAACCAACTTAAGTCAAACAGATTTTCAGATATAGCACAGATCATAGTCACACACAAGGTCACAGAAATCATATCAGATAGTTCATATCATAAGGTTCTTATTCAGATAGTCAGAAATCATAAGTTTATATCATAGTGGCATATCATATATTCATAAACAGACGTTCATAACCAGAGGTTCATAATCATAGGTTCATAATCCAATATAACAGGGTTCAACAATTGTATATATCAAAGTCTTCCTAACATAAGTTCACATCAGATATAGCATAGTTCACTAGAACATACATGCAGATAAGTAACAGATCAAACATTCAGAAAAGGGTTCATAGCAATGGCATTGGGAATCCTAATAAGCATGAGAGATATGACGAAGAAGGAAAAACATGAGGGACCTTTACTGAAAAGGTCAGAATATCTGAACGATAACACAAGTGTCTTAAAGTAAGACAGAATATCCGTACCTTAAAGCAAATGAGAGAAAAGCAAATGAATGAACGAATACGAAGATATAGCGTCGCTTCTCCTCCAACGAATCTACACGGATTATGATTTATTTAATACTTATTAGTATAACGGATTAATCTCATTAATACTTTTAGAGTTGTCAGATTATTCTCATTTTTAGTGACGGACAGAATCACAATGTTTTAGAGTCTTAATCATAAATTAGTTTAACTTATGGGTTGCAAATGACAAGCGGTAAACTTAAGGGTTTAATATGATAATCATCTTATTTGAGGACTTATATGATCATTATTCATAGCATAGGGTTTACAAAGGTCAATAACGGATTTTAAGACTCTCCTTCAAAATAGTTTACTAAACTTCTATAACTTACATGAAATAACGAAATTATACACTTAGCTTTTAACCCTAATCTACTTCCTATTTATGCTCTAGGGTTTCCATACTTTTAATATTACTTATTACGCATTTAATTTACATGTTACCCTTTTAATGATTTCCACTTTGACCTAAAACGTATATGAAAACTCAAAGAAATTAACTTAACTCACGCATGTCCTTACGTAATTCATTTACACATGTTGACCCATAATTACCCAAAATTACATGTTGCACCTTTAACATCTTTAAGTATATGACCTAACCTTATATTATCGATTTTTACTCTTTTAGCCCAAAGGTTTTAGAATTTACAAAACATACCCCTTTAAGTTAAATACAATTTGAATGGCCCTCTAAATATCCAAAATGACACGTTTAACCCCCATACTTATTTTTATACGTTTAGTACCTTTATTTTATTGTTCACAAAAATAACCTTTAAGTTTCAATATTTACAAAACCAACCCAAACCTTTTTATGTAGAAACCGAATAATGTACACATTCAAGTACAAGCCCTAAACCTAAGTGTAACCCATCATTAGCTCATTATTAATACTTCATTTATTACCCTTAATGATAACAAGAAAACCCTAGTTTATGCGAACCCTAGTCATTCCTTTTTAAAACCTTTCCCTTTTTATATGCGATCGAACCATAAAACCCCAAACAAATCATACAAGCTTCGAATTCACAAAAATGTATTTTATTCAGGTCTTATAACATGTAATAGCTTCTGGAAAAATAAAATAATGGTCTTAAAATTATCATAAGCTCATTCGTTCTATTTATACGCTTTAGGGTTTTAAATCAAATTAATTCCATGCGACTTATAAAACATGCATGGCCAATTTTATATGCGTTATATGTGACTTGTAGGACTGAAAGCAACATTAGGAACATACCCTTGATGAGCTTGGATCGTTAGAACAAAAGAAACCAAAACTAGCACTCGTCGAAACCCTAATCGATACAAAAACCAACCACGATCAACACAGCATCCTAGGACCTCGAACACTATTTTTCTCATCTTCTTCACCTTAAATCTCGTCCAAGAAAAATGGTCTCAAGCTCTGGAAACTGGAATTCGAATTTTTGAGGGTTTTGGGAGTCGGTTTGGTGTAATCGGCAATTAGGGATTTATTGTGAACCGAATAATGTATTTATATGGGTTATACTATTTTTCTTGTGGGCTTTATAATATATTGGACTTAAAATAAATGGACTCTAAATTATATAAATTATATTGGGCTTTTATTTAGTTTTATTCTCTTATAAAAGTTAATAATTATATTCGGCCATATTTATAAAATACAAAAGCGATTTTATAAAATCATAACTATAAGATTAGCTTTTAAAAGTGTTTAAAATTTGCTTGGATCATATGTGGTGTTTCTTATAAATTTTACGAATTTACATAGCTTATTTGGTATTCTTTAAATTAATTATTCATACTTTTTGATTGTAGGGGTATTTTGGTCTTTTGTAAACTTTAGAAATTCACGGTATTACACGTTAGATTATACATGATCGTATACCATAGCACCTATAGTCGGTCGTTAAACATGATACGATACCATAACACCTATAGTCGGTAGTTATACATGATCGATATCTAGTAGAGCCTATAGTCGATCGTTAAACATGATCGTATACCATAGCACCTATAGTCGATCGTTAGACTTTATCGTATACCATAACACATATAGTCGGTCGTTAGACTTGATACGTATACCGTAGCACCTATAGTCGGTCGTTAAACATGATACGTATACCATAACACCTATAGTGCGTCGTTAGACATGATACGTATACCATAACACCTATAGTCGGTCGTTATACATGATGCGATAGACGCCACCAAATCACAATATCGATCATGAGGTCCCCTAATGTTTCATCATGCGTTTATGTTTATGCATAGCTTTTTAACATTAGATTAGTTTTATAATTTTTAGGTTAAATTTAATTATATAATTTTATAATTTATTATTAGTTCTAATTATTTAAAATGACAATGTATCGTATACCATAACACCTATAGTCGGTCGTTATACATGATCGTATACTATAACACCTATAGTCGGTCATTAGACATGATACGTATCCGTAGCACCTATAGTCGGTCGTTAAACATGATACAAATACCATAACACATATAGTCGGTCGTTAGACTTGATACGTATACCATAACACCTATAGTCGGTCGTTATACATGATACGTATACCGTAGCACCTATAGTCGTCGTTAAACATGATACGTATACCATAGCACCTATAGTCGGTGGTTAGACTTGATCGTATACCATAACACCTATAGTCGGTCGTTAGACATGATACGTATACCATAGCACCTATAGTCGGTCGTTATACATGATCGTATACCATAGCACCTATAGTCGGTCGTTAAACATGATCGTATACCATAACACCTATAGTCGATTCGTTATACATGATACGTATACCGTAGAGCCTATAGTCGGTCGTTAAACATGATACGTATACCATAGCACCTATAGTCGGTCGTTAGACTTTATACGTATACCATAACACATATAGTCGGTCGTTAGACTTGATACGTGTACCGTAGCACCTATAGTCGGTCGTTAAACATGATACGTATACCATAACACCTATAGTCGGTCGTTAGACATGATACGTATACCATAACACCTATAGTCGGTCGTTATACATGATACGTATAGACGCCACCAAATCACAATATCGATCATGAGGTCCCCTAATGTTTCATCATGCATTTATGTTTATGCATAGCTTTTTAACATTAGATTAGTTTTATAATTTTTAGGTTAAATTTAATTATATAATTTTATAATTTATTATTAGTTCTAATTATTTAAAATGACAATTTTAATTTTATAATTAAATCTTTTCCCGGGGACATGTCCCCTGCAAAAGGTTTCGCGTCATTTTTTATTTTCCCTCCACACTTTTGGCATATCCCGCCATCGTATCCCCGGGGACGTGTCCCCGGTAAAAGTTTTGGCACAAAATTTCATTTTCCCTCCATACTTTTGGCTTTATCCCGCCATTGTTTTCCCCTGGGACTTGTCCCCGGTAATAGTTTAGCTAGAAGACAAACGGAACATTCAGGTCCCCGGTAAAAGTCAAAAGAAATATTAACCTCAATTATTAGCGGATCCGGTCTCATTCATGAAAAAAAAAAAAAAAAAAAAAAAAAACCACACATCCTTCTCTACCATGCCCACCACCACCGCACCACCTCCACCTCCAACACCACACTCACCACCACCGCACCACCTCCACCGCCACCACTACCTGCTTCACCTCCATCGCCCCACCGCCACCACCCCAGGTAAGTTTTGTGGTTTTTTTTACTTGTTTTATTTTTTCTTAGTTGTAACTAAGCATAAGAGCTTGTAAAATAAGCCAAAAAGCTTGTAAAATAAGCCAAAATGGTGCGTTTGGTTTATTAATAATTTTTGTCTAATACACGTCAATGACATCCCCGTCAAAGTTAATCATCAAAGAGAGCCAAGACCGAATTGGTATGTTTTTGTCTAACTTTGTTAATTTTGTTGTAAATGATTTTAGGACTTTAGTGATTAATTTGGAAAGTCCCGTCCGAGTTAATCATCCTATAGAAACCCATCCGAAATTAATTTATTAGAAATTAATTTGGAAGTCCCTATTTGTTGCTTTTGAATGTTTTGTCTCATTTAGGATATGAATCGTATAATTGATTTACTATTTGTGAAAATTTCGACATTGTTTCCCTTGACTCCTACGAATATGTCTTTAATGCACATATTTGGGGAGTTGAGGAAATCTTAAATTTTATCAAATAATAAATCAATTATGCGATTCATATGAGACGAAACATTCAAAGAATGAGTTAGGATTGCCTTCTATAGTTGGATTAGGTGAACATTTTAAGTCTATATAATTATTTGTTGCTTCATTAAAACGCATTATGCCAATTGATAAAAGTTGGGTCTCACTAGCACGCGTTGAGTAGAGAATTCTTAGTTGGTCTTAGAGCTTTACGCAAGCATTGCAAGTCCTTGGTGAATATTGATGGGAATATAAAATGTCCATGTGCTCTTTGTTTAAGCGTAAACTGGATAAAGCCGAATTTTGTTTGACCACATACACACAAATGGTGGGACCATAGTTATCTGAAATGGTATAATCATGGTGAGCGGATGGCGAACAACCGTACACAACACAAGACACCACGGGATGAGTGACATGGTGAGTTCAATTCCTTCATGATATTGGTCCGAATAACGAACCGGATGATCCAACTCAAGGAAATATTGGCGAGACAAGTAACGATGCAATTCCTCAACGTAATGAGTATGAGGAGTTACTTGCCAATGCCAACGAAAAACTATACCCGACTGTGAGTAGATGTCTTCATTAGACTTTATGGCAAAGATTACGCATCAAGGTCAAAGGTAAAGTGGTGACACCACATTTAATGAGTTCCTAACTTTATTCAAGGAAGTTTTCCGCCCGTTCTAGGATACAAGATGCCATCGTCATACTATGAAATAAAGAAGACATTTAACACTATCGGGTTAGGATATGAATCGATACATGCTTGTGTAAATGATTGCTTTTTATATCGGGCGGGTAATGAAGATTTCTGAGACTTGTCCTATCTGCGGCGCTAGTAGATGGAAAGAAAAGAACACATTGGGAAGAAAGTTCCTAACAAGGTTTGCGTTACTTTTCTATCATTCCTAGACTACAACGTTTGTACAAGTCTAAACACCTGCAAAACATATGACTTGGCATGCGTCTGGGCGATCTATGGAGAACGGTAGATGCAACACCGGTTGATGGTGAAGCATGGAAGAAATTTTACATCAAGTATTGAAGGAATTTGCTAAAGAAAAAAGCGTCCGGTTAGGGTTGGTGCGATGGTTTCAATCCGTCACGGCAACCTTAGTCGATCATCTGACATGTGACCGGTCATATTAACCACATACAATCGCCTCCCCGGATATGTATGAGAGACTTCTCTTATGTTGACATTGTTAATTCCGGCCCCAAATCACGAGGAAGGATATTGATATTTACACGAGGCCTTTGATTGATGACCTAAAGACTTTATGGAAAGATGGAGTCGGGACTAAGGATCTTTATTACGAGCACCGAATTATGTATGAAAGCGGCGCTTTTATGGACTATCAATGACTTTCCGCTCGAAGTAGTTTATGCGGGTGGAGTGGGCAAGGTTACATGGCATGTCCGACATGTAATGAAGACACTCCACTATCGCGTGTTAAATAAAACCGCTTATGTTGGTCACGAAGATTCTTAAGCATGACCAATAAATGGCGGAAGAACAGAAGGGCATTCTATCTGAGATGTAGATATCTGAGACCCTCCTAGAAAATTTACGATGATGACATCTTGGATCAACTAAGAAGATTGCCTAAGCGTGTCCCGGAAACATCCAAGATATGGGGTGCGAAAAAAACGTGATCAAGATCGCGAATTGAATTGGACAAAAAATTTGTTTTCTGAGCTAGAGTATTGGTCTTTTCTTACACTAAAACACAATTTAGATGTCATGCATATCGAAAAAAAATGTGTGCGAGTGTGTTGGGTACTTTGTTAATGAATGACAAATCAAAAGACACCAACAAGGCAAGACAAGACTTACAAAATTTGAATATTCGTAATGACTTGTGGCTCGTCAACAAAGGAAGCGGGAAGTGCTCTAAGCCTCATCCTCGTACTCTTTCACAACGAAGAAAGAAAACTTTTTGTCAATTCATTTAAGGTGCGCGTTTTATTTGAAAATTTCTTTGTTCGAATTAATTCGCGTATTCATTTCGACAACTTATTCTAATATCTGATTTTTTCTTAATTCATCAAAGGTGTTAAACTACGATGGGTTTGGATCTAACTTCAAGCATAAAGTGACCGACAACGATAGCAACATAGCAGATTGAAGGCTCATGATCGTCGCATAATGATGCAACGGTTGCTTCTGCTGGACTTCAAAATTACTTGAAGGACCAAACCACCATAACACCAATAATCGAGCTTTGTTCATTCTTGAACAAATATGCGCTCGAACTTTGATGGTGAATGACATGTTGAAAGCTAGAGATCAAGCGATCAATATTTTGTGCGATTTCGAGCAAATATATCCTCCGACTTTTTGACATTATGATTCGCGGTTATTCATCTACGGAAGAGGCTATTCAAAGCGGTCCTGTTTACATGAGGTGGATGTATCCATTTGAAAGATACATGAAAAAGCTCAAAAATTATGTCGAAATAAAGCCAAGCACGAAGGTTCAATAGCGGAGGGTTATATTGTGATGAAGCATTAATTTTATGTTCGCATTATTTTCGGGTGTTGAGGCGAGATTTAATCGTCCCGACCGGAATGAGGGCGGTCCAAGGCCAACTAGTCGATTTGAGGTGTTTCGATCGACCGCAAAAGAATGGTAAACAATCATTAGTTCGGTTTAAATCGGACACAATGAAGCAAGTAGTATGGTGCGTACTACTGTGATCATGAAATCGACCCGTACATGAGCAGCGTACAAAGTGCGCATTTTATTTCAAAATTTGTTTCACGTAATATTCGACGACTTATTCTAATATCATGATCATTTACTGGGCATTTCTGGCGGAGACTTGGAAGAAGGGTTTCCTCATTGGTTTGAGATGAAGGTAGACTTATTCTATGTATTACCACCGTATAAATAACGACTATTCTTGATATCTATCTATTCTTAACTTTTCATAGATTCATGAATTAAAAGTACGGAAGGACCTAATTTGTACCGACGAGTTATTCGCTTTGGCTTGTGGACCATCATGTACTGCGATCTCGATCAACTCTTGCGTAGTCAGCGGTGTGAAGTTCTTGTACACGACCGTGATTCGTCGTTCAACTCAAAGCAATGAATTTCAACTCCTAACCACGATGGAGGAATGCATTATGGCCGACTTGAAGAGATTCTCGAGTTTTCATATATTTCATTCAATGTTGTGTTGTTCAAAGTCAAATGGTTCGACACTAATAACACTAATAGCCTAAAGCGTTGTACCTATAGAAACAACATTACGCAAATTATGACCGATCGTGTATCGTTTCAAAGCGAACCATTCATTCTTGCAACATAAACAACACAAGTCTTTTACCTTGATTTCCGGGTAAGCGAGGTAATTGGAAGGCCGTCCAAGATTCTTATCATCGAAAGATTTGGAACCCGAGATATCATTGTGGTAGAAGACAACCGGGATGTTGTACATGACAACAACTCATCACATATCACACTCTCTCTTGAGTTGGATCGGTTGGATTATAACATTATAAATATAGATGTTCAACCGGCGGAAGTTGAGGCACCACCACCAATTATCACTATTGTGGAAGGCGAAGATGATATTGATTTTGATGATCACGTTCCTCATGATTTAGCATCGATGATGATGATGGCCACGAGAATGAAGATGATGAAGATGATAGTACTAATAATGTTGAATTTTATGTTGATGAAGTGGAAGATTAATCTCGAATTGTAATTTGTAGAACTCTGCAGATTATTTGAATGAAATTGTTATCAGTGGTTAAATGTGTTTATTTGTTTGTTTATTTATTTATTGATTTATTATAATTATCTTGTTGATATATCTTGTTATACTTTTGGACCATTTGCGGATAGGTAGTTTTGTAGATGATCATGCGTTAACGGTTTAGGAATCGTTTTGGTAATTTTGGAAAAGGATAACTATGTTGTATATATGATATTATGTTTAGCGTATTTGTGTTATGATTGGCATATTAAAACAGGTTGTGGATTGGCATATTATGCTAACGGTTGTAGATTTTTAGGAAAAATCTGGAAATTACCATTTTGACAATATTCTCTGAGTGGGTCAACATGTTTCTTGGGGACAAGTCCCGGTGAAGGTTTAAAAGATATTTTAATTTACCACTTTACCGGTGACATGTCCCGTGAAAGAGTTTACCTAATAAGTGGTTATACTCTTCTCTGGGACATCTCCCCGAAGCGTGGACTAATTACGTAATTAGGGACTTAAATTGAAGTCCCAAAACAGGTTCTCCGTGGACTTGTCCCCGGCAAAAAAACGTGCCACGTCGGACATGTTTGACCGGACACAATCGGCTGCGGGACCCACGTGTCCCCGGTAAAAGTGGTAAACATTCCCCGGGAAAAGGATTCCCGAGAAGGTATTGCCGGGGTCTTTTCACCGGGGACATGTCCCGGTAAATGGTTTCGTGAGGGACATGTCCCGACGAAAGACCTAAAACGTCGCTGGAAAGCGAATGTTGTAGTGAAGGCTGCTGCTGACTCAAGCTCGGTGTTCAAGCTTGCAATAGGGTTTAAGATATAGTATAACATTTCTGTCATTTCAGTTTATTTGCATGTTAGTATTACAGGTTTAATTTGTGTAGTCTCTTTAGTTACATTTGGATGCTTGCTATGCACTTTTTGATTTATGTAACTAACTTATTTGTCAATGGATGTATGCACTCGGTATTTATGTTTTGGGTCAAAAATCGCACGGGTTCCAATCCTGTCATCCGTAGATGGCAAATACCCCCGCCACAACACGGCGGGTTCCTCTTCCTCGTTATTAAACATAATAGTCGACTTGATATATAAGTGTTGCAAATGTGAACCACCACTTGACTTTCAATAGTATAAGCGTTAAGTGTTCAAACCTTAGGTGTGCACATTTGAGGATGGTGACCGAGGTAATATTTAAGGCTTGCCAATGGAGTTTTCTCTTGCTTAAGCGAGAAAAAATGAGTGGGGCTTATTCCCCACATGCGAAGGTTTAAGAAAATCATATTGTTCGCTTGAATATCACTTCGACCGAACCACTAACTACTAACTAATCCTTTAAAAAAGTGTGTTACAAGTGTGACAAAAATAAATGAAAAATTTACTTTCTTTATCTTTGATGATAGACAATGTAAAATAATTAAAATAAATTAAAAAATTGAAAAAAAAAATGAAAAAAGAAATGCATAAAATGCATGTTAAATTGTTGAAAGTTCAACACATTAAAATTACTAAATTATCCTTTGGATATTTTAAAAATTATACAAGAAATTTTCTTTAATGTTTTGGTATAGTTTTCATAAATTACAGAACTAATATTATAGCAAGAAAATAAAAGAAACCACAAAACTTGAAGTATAGAATCCTAATTCCATACTATATAATTAAGAGAAATGCTATCATCATTTATAAAAAATCCGCTAGAGAGAAGAGAGAGAAACTGCCAGAAAATACACCAATCACCCACTGAGACGTCAACGATTGGATTTTTTGTGTGAATCTTATGAGTGGGTTTAGTATTGCTTTATAGTCAATGGAGCAGTTGAAACTATATATTACTCAATCTTTACTACTTATAACGTATGTATCCTTTATTTGGGTAAAAGGATTATACCGGTGAATATATTAATAAAGAATAATATGTGTTAGTACATGTAAGAGTGGCGATGAAGCGACTCTTAAAACTAGAACAATGTGCCATGAGCAGGCTCATCGCACAACAACCAAGAGAAACAAAAGACCTAGAGTACAATAGAAAAGATAATTAATGAAAAAACTAATTGCCTCTAGATCATGACCGGTAAAATGCGATTACTCCTCAATTGCTAGCTTCCAATTTGCCTTCATTCTATCCACCGAGCACTTTTCTTGAATCTTATGGATGCAAGCTTTAATCTTACCGTGTCAATCACAGCGCTTGTAACATGCTCAGATTCCTTTCACCTTTATGCGGATTCGATTGTTCTCTCTTGCCACACAAAGTACGAACTTGCAGCCAAGACTAGCCGACCAACAATGGCCGTAACGTTATTACGAGACGGCCTTGGTATCATCCAATCCATGATATCTTCCCAAACTACCGAAATATTTGGAAGATCAACCGCTTTAAGAACTAGCGTCCACACTTTAGTCGAATAAGAACACTCAAAAAACAAATGCTCATGCGTGTCGGGTTGAGATTTACATAACGAACATCGAAGCTTTGTTAAATCAACATCCTTTCCTACGTCCCATTGTCAAAGTCTATCCTGAGTTTTGAGACGTTTTCGCATAACAAGCCATAAATGTATGGCGTGTCTTGGTATACCGTAAGTCGACCATACCATACGAAACCAATCAATCTCCTCTCGCATTCCGGATTGTGTTCCAAACTTCATATCTGAAAACTCATCAACACATCATCATGGTTTCTCCATAATAGTATATACTCATGCACATGATCAAGAACATGAACATTAACTTGATTTAATATTGGGAAGAGATTATACCATGCAAGAGCCACAACCAAGCACCATTTGAAATAATGTTTACCACTTTATCTTGAAGAGAAAAGCCGCATTAGTCACTCGACGGTAAGTCATTTGGTTCATCAGGACAATATTCATTCAAATATCAAACCAAGCGATACCTTGTCACCTTTACCCAATCTATAATGAAACCGATTTCTAACACGATTGCGTATTTGTAGAAGTTTCGTCATCCCAAATCACTTAGTCGCTAGACTCACATCCCAAAACTCCTATCTTTCAACTTGTAAGCATGGATCCACTTCACCCACAAAGACTCCTTGTTAGTTAACGACTTGTATATGTGCGACATCATCAGCGGCATTGAAGTTTTACGGACGACGAATGCCTAGACCTCCTTCAAACTTAGGAAGACATACATCCTCCCAAGCCACTTTAGCTTTGCCACATTTCATTTCACCTTGACAAGACAAGAAACCACACATAAGTCGCTCAATATCATGAATAATAATATCGATTCGGAGGCTGAATACGGATGCCCAATATACATGCATAGATGATAAGACCGATCGAACAAGTTACAACCTCCCAAAGAAACGAAAGCCACTTGTGATATGTCTTAATTGTTGCTTTATATTCTCTAGCTCTTGTAAGACTAAATACGTATGTATCATTAATAGTTAAAATTTCTTAAATTATGAGTATTGTCTAATGTCGATATACTCTTTATAAAACAAATTTACATGGTATTACTTTTAAATGTGGCAAGTTTTACTATTTAGTCTATCAATAGAAAATAAGGTTGCATTACCATCAATTTAAAATATAACTAACAAAGGATAATCTCTTTATAAATGTCAAATAATCACATGGTTGTTTATATATTTATAAAAATAAATAAATAGATAATTAAAAATAAAATAACACATGCAATTTGAGCGGGTATTCTTACGAGGTCACACGGTTGTAACCTATTCTATCAATTTAAAAAAAAAAAAAAAAAAAAAAAAAAAAGTTACATCAAGAGATATACCAAAACCACAAGTTTGTAAGTGTAATTTTTTAGCTCTACACTATCACTTTCCGTGGGTATTCGTCGGTAAATCAATTATGGATACTCATTTTCGGTAAATATCTATGCATGCTATATTATATCACATTTCGCTTGACATTTTTATTTTAATATATATGTTTGTAATATGATATGTGGAAAACTAGAATGGGGGTTGAATAGTTTTACCGATTAAAACTTTGTTTTAAAATATTTAGATCGACTTATGTCAATCTATTTAGATGTGTATGTTGGATATTGATAGATATGTATGTAAAGGTATAATGCAAAGGTAAAGAGTAAGAAACACAAAACCACGACACGAGTATTTATAGTGGTTCGGCTACAAGGACACCTTCCTTGCCCTACTCCACTCCCCGAGTCACTACTCGAGAGTTTGTTAGCACTACATGACACAAACTCCTTATGGCGGAGAAGCCTTCACAGCGTCGCCTACTCTTTTCGGTACAAGGCTAGACACGGGTTCTTCCACGAGGTAGAACCAAGCCTATCACTGGCGTCGCCTACACTTTATCCGGTACAAGGCTAGATACCGAGTTCCATTACAAAGGAGGAACTACTACCCAACACTACACAACACCTATCCCAAAGGAGACCCACTCCTTATTACAACATCATCAAGGATATCAATATCCTTGGACACAACATATCTCTATTTGTACATCGATTCACCATATCGATTGTACACCCTTGGCATCTTTCACTAATGCCTTTGACATGATCTTTTGGCACCTTTCATTAATGCCTTCGACTTGACCCTTTTGGCATCCTTCACTAATGCCTTTGACACGGACGTTCGGCACCTTTCACTAATGCCTTCGACTTGACCCTCTTGGCATCCTTCACTAATGCCTTTGACATGGACATTCGGCACCTTTCACTAATGCCTTCGTCTTGACCCTTTTAGCATCCTTCACTAATGCCTTAGACACAACATTTCTAGAGAGGAAGAAAGAACTATCAACAAGAGAACTTCAGTAGTCTTGATGATGACGAACCATGACAACTCATGGACTTGAGTTTGCTCGACTTCAAGAGGTGGTGATCTCGCCTTTAAGAGGAACCTAGAGAATCACACAAAAACAAACACAAACTACATAGAAAGATCCTTTGGATCTGAGGTTAGAGAGTTTACAATACTAGGAGAAAGTATGTGTGGGAGTGGCAACTTGCAATGAAGAAATGTCTCACTATTTATAGACAAAAACATACTCTTGTTCCACGGATCCCTTGCCGACGGATCCGTCTAGTGTAAAACTAGGGATCCGTGAGACGCTCCTCATTACCCATGGGTTATGGGTCATGGGTTATGGGTCATGGATCCTAGACTTTGGACCATGGGTATCCAAGTAGATACAATGTATCTAGAAGATGCAATGCATCGATTCAATGGGTTATGGGTTAGCTCCATGGGTCATGGATAATACCCATTATGACTTATGCATGATGTCATGCAATGGGTAATGGGTTATGGATTAAGCTCCATGGGTATGGGTCATGGACTTTGGGTTTTACCCAACTACATTCAATGTATTAAGTCAATGGATTAACTACTTAAACTTCTACCCATTCTATTACCCATTATAATACATACTAAGTATGTATATATCTACCCAATATGTAAACACTAGTTTTTATACATATGCATGAAAACACTATTACTTGTTTATTGATTTATATGAAAACGTAAGTGTGTTAGTAAACTATTGGTTCAAACCATTTACGTATTTTATTTGTTTCCTTAAAATGATTTTACGTTTGTTATCGACAAAACATTAGAAGATCATAAAATATAAATAAGCGTTTTTACGGCTTATTTGTATTAACAATCTTCCCTTTTATTGATGACAAAACATATGACTATTTTAAGGAAAAACTAAAATTGTAAAAGTTTGAATTGAGTTTACTCTCTTCTCCCCTTTTGTAGAAACAAAAGAGCGTCGAAAAAAACTAACACATTTGTTTTAAGAAAAATCATGTTAAAAAAAAAAATATGTAGAAAACTAGAAGGGGGTTGAATAGTTTTACCGATTACAACCGTTTTAAAATATTTAGATCGACTTATGTCAATCTATTTAAATGTGTATGTTGGATGTTGATAGATAAATATGAAAATATGTAATGCAAAGGTAAAGAGTAAGAAACACAAAACCACGACACGAGTGTTTATAGTGGTTCGACTACAAGGACATCTTCCTTGCCCTACTCCTCTACCCGAGTCACTTACTCAAGAGTTCGTAATCACTACACAACACAAAAATCCTTATGGCGGAGAAGCCTTCACAACGTCGCCTACTCTTTTTCCGGTACAAGGCTAGACACCGGGTTCTTCCACGAGGTAGAACCAAACCTATCACAACGTCGCCTACACTTTATCCGGTACAAGGCTTGATACCGAGTTCCATTACAAAGGAGGAACTACTACCCAACACTACACAAACTTATCTCAAACGAGATCCACTCCTTATTACAACATCATCAAGGATATCAATATCCTTGGACACAACGTATATTTATTTGTACATCGATGCACCATATCAATTGTACACCCTTGGCATCTTTCACTAATGCCTTTGACATGATCTTTTGGCACCTTTCACTAATGCCTTCGACTTGACCTTTTGGCATCTTTCACTAATGCCTTTGACACAGACGT